>JAVJIF010001417.1:0-95281 GCA_038442645.1 Agave tequilana | reverse complement strand
CAAAAATTGTAAAGCTTATTTTTCTTTCGTATCTTTTCTTCTTTTGCTTGCATATTTCCATCTATTGTCTTCTTTAATTTCAATTTTTTTTTCTTCTTTTGATGAGAAGATAACGTCTTAGAGGACAATATAGAAGGAGAAAAATGATATGAGAATTTGGAATCTAACAGATTTTACAATCAGAATCATGATTAGAACAGAAATTGAAGAAAGAAAATTTTTTTTTCATTGCTAATTATAGAAAATTCATTTGGAGTAGCAATTATAAGAAAATACTGAGACACTAGGAGAAGCTGGAGTTCTTTAGGAGTCCGTGATTTTTTTTAAGAGACGGTGTTTTTCTATTTTATCTTTATCTTATTTTTGTTATCGCAGGATATTTAAAAAAAAAAAAGAAATGTGGATGTCTTTATTTGTTTTGATCGCGAGATGTAGACAAAAATTAAGAGTCGATTAATTTTCTTTTTAATTTCTTATTGCATGAGAGTACTTTTTAATTGAGATTTTTCTTTCTCAATCATAAGTTAGTTTGACTTGGAATCCCTTTTAATTGGGATTTTTTTATTAATCAACGTGATTTGGATTCTTCTTTTTTCAATCATGAGTTGTCTGATTTAGAAATCCTTTTTAACTGAGATTTCCAAATTGCTAATAAAAATTAGGATATCATGAGTCAGTTCAATAAACAAAATCCTATTATGATTTGACACTCTTTTTATCTTGAAATTCTTTTTTCCTCAATCAAAGATGAGTATTCATTTTGATAATCTAACAGTCTAAAAATCGCTCTCGGGAGAAACGTAATTGGTGCTTTTATAAATTGTACATATAATTCAAAATTACAATTCAATACTTTGCATCTGTAACGAATAGAAGTTAACTAAATCAAAAAATATATAAAAATACCATCGGGGATATTGTAAATGCATGGCACTGGATTAGAATAAAAGTCATAAATAATTATTGCAACTGCAGTATAATTTTTTTAAAAATATCAACAATTAATCATTCAAATACCATAACTATTTGTAGAACATTGTTGTATGAACGAGTATGTTATACAATATTTCATCAAACTTAAATATAAACTATTTCACTTGTTCAAAAGAAAACATGGCAAAAAAAAATCTAAACTTCACTTTCAAAAGGAAACTAAATCTAAAACTCTTCACTTATTCAAAATAAAATTGTACTTCCATTTGAAATATCCCATTCAGCGAGAATTTGATTCCTAATTATATATAGATTTAAAATTAATGAAAAATACAGCTAGTGATATTACGTGAACTACTATTTTGATCAAAACTCACCATTTATTCTAAAAACATGTTGAAACATTGTTAGTTATCTTAGTAAATCTTTTTATAATTTTTACTTATATTTTTTAAAAAAAACTAGGCTATGACCGATATGGGCGATACGAAATGGATAATATCATTGATACCTATACTATAAACCTTGGTTACCATGTTCAACCTAAAAATAACTTAATCTTTGTAAGGCAAACTATGATCCATGTGGCAAATGTTCAAGCCATTCAAACTTCTGCATCGCCACATGGTCCTACTAAACAGCATTAATAATAAAAAATATCCACCTCAATTTAATTGCAGCAATAGCTTAATCAAGTTTTTCTTTTTAAGCATCAACATGCAAATAGCCAAATGGTATGCCTGAATATTTATTTTATGGACAACTTCAACAAACTATGAATTTCACTGCTATGTAACATTAATATTATATGAAACCTAATTACTGAACCCATTGCCAACCAAATGTAGTTTAAAACGAGCAGCAGAGCAGGTAACGAGTGCTTGTAATGCTGCAATCATACTCCAAATTCAATCCAAAAAAATTCTAGCAAAAAAAAAAAAAAATCTGAGCACCTGATATAAGAAAATATAAACTGAATTCGAACACCAATGCCTCTTGTTTTAAAATAAGGATAAATGGTCTGTAGCCTTTTTCCGTAATTGATTTATTTTCATACCTCCATAATTTCAAAATCCACCCAAGTATTCTAAACTTGATGTGTTAAATAAACTCGACTGCATATAAAATCGTATAAAACACATCATGTCATGTCTAATTACTACACAAGCCTGACGTTATTAAAAAAGAAAGAAAACCCACAAGCCACCTCAAACCCGCCTTCTCTTCTACTTCTCCCCCTTCTCTCTCATGTCTGATTACTACACAAGCCTGAAGTTAATAAAAAAGAAAGAAAACCCACAAGCCACCTCAAACCCGCCTTCTCTTCTACTTCTCCCCCCTTCTCTCTCTCTCCCCCCCCCCCCCAACACACCAACCCACCCCACCCCTACTCCCCCCAAAAAAAAAACCTACTTTGCCTCTTGCGCCCCCCAAAATATACCTCCTTTGCCTCTTTGTGCTACATCACTCTGTTGTATTTCTCATACTCTTCCGCTACTCTATTGTGTAAAATGAACCTATATAAGTTGTTTGATTAGAGACTATTCATTCATAACAGGCAATGGTAGGATCTCCTTTAACACCAAGCAAATGAACAAATTATATTATTTAGTTAGGAACTTAGAAACTACAACTAATTCTTAGAAGTATGAAAATTACACTTAACGTCTTTCTCAAAACAAAAAAAAAAGTGAAAGAAAATAAAAAAGAAGAAAAAGGAGAGAAAATTCACACGTTCTTTTGGGGAACAGAAATCTTCATTAAATGGGTGTTGAAAAATAAGTTTCAGATATCTTTATAGAAATGGAAAGTATGGCTAATACCTTCTAGAAAAAAAGATGAGGGACAACATTTTGTGTTTGGTAAATTTTGGAGATATTAAAGTAACATACTTTAATTTTTTTTCACCAACATTACTAAGAATCTAACATTCTTGAAATCTCTCCCCCACCCCCCCCCACCAAAAAAAAACATGAGCACTTCAATAATACTGCCAGCAATTTTTTTCACTAGATTGATAGATCAAATTAAATTTTCAATTGTTTAAAAATTTCGGGTCAGATTAAAAAACACTTGACGACAAGAAAAACTTGGGGTATTTTCCTTTTTGTCGTCGAACCTAGAGCCATTGTCTGAGCAAGTCTCGTAATTGAAGGCAATGTAGAGAAAGACTCGAATGAAAAAGAGATGATGAAAGGGATAAGTTAGGTTATAACTCGAGTTATTTGGGTCGGTTGTTAGGTTGGTTAAGTAATATACCTGACCCAATAACCAATTCAAACCAATTATGGTATCATTTGTTTTTCTTTTTCAAAATAGGCTACGTTGTGCATGGTTACACTTGGGTACGACTAGCAGACGTATCCAATGTTTAAGAAAGCGGTAGGGGCGCTAAGTGTCAAGGTTGGGGGCTAGCAACTAGGGGCCTACTCGGGGACTAGGCGAGGATTAAACTTTTCCTATTTTTAAAATTTTAAAATTTTAAAATTTATTTAGGTGTATTACATATTAAAAACATTAAAAAAAAAAAAAAAGCATGTCCTAAGTTCATATAACTCACAAAAGTTTTTCGACGAAGTGGGATCAACCCGCTTAACCAAAAAAATAAAATTTAGAAAGTAGTTCGCCCAGGTGCGAAGCGTAGCAGCCTAAGCGGGCATCTAAAAGGATTTTTAAAACCTTGGACGACATGAATCCAAGCATGTTTGCACGTACCCAAGCTGGCTACGTCCGCAATAAGTGTATGTTGCCACAATGGCATATCCATGCAACCTTGGCTGGGGCATTTGGATGCAAGTAGCTTTGGGTTTTAGAATAATATGGTATTGGATTCTGAAAGTATATCCACAAGTTTAAAAATGATGGCATATAGAATCATTTTCAAATTCGGGCACAAAAGTAATTTTCCTTATTATACATAAGACATAAATATGCTAGCTCAATTTAGGAAAAGTTATTATCAAAAGAATTTGTTGTATCCAACTAAATATGGCATTCCTTATCAAAAATATGATACAAAGATTATATATGTGTGTGTGTGTGTGTATGTATGCCAGATCAATTATAAATTAGCAACAAACATTCTACGTCAACTTATAAAATGATTTCATTATATTTTTTTCCTTGAACAAAAAATGCAGCCTAGTCTTGAACTTGAGATCTTCCATAACCGAACCCCATTTACTACTGAAGCCATACCTCGGTGGCATTAATATCATTTTATTATAATGTTATAGTTCATAGAGCTTACATCAACATTGTTATATATCATTAATTCTTAGCATCTGTAATAACTAATAACTGACAAATATCTTTTATTTGAAATATCACTCATAATTAATATCATTGAATAAAATCTCCCAGCGTTGAATGAATTATATTAAACACAATGATAGAATTTGCAAAATGTGCAAAATTTTAGTGTTTATTAACGTTTTTTTGTGTAACCCAATTCATCTTGTGAATAGTAAGAAGTAAAGTTATCACTTTGTATAATATTTCACATAATGTTACACTTCATGATATCAAAAGACTACATTCTCCTCCAACATACTATTAATGTAAAATGAGAAGAGTGTAGTTGCAACTAGGAGTATAATATAAGCCCAAAATTGTGCCTCCAAAAAAGGAAACTTTAGTACTACATAGCATTTATCATGTGCATACCATATCCTAACTTATTGATATATATTTCACATATATGTAGCATGTTTTCAGATAAAACTAGTATATTTAATTTATCTATAACATTCCCATATCATAGATAGCATAGTTTATAAGATAATACCCTTTTTCATAATCCACCATATTTATTATTGTTATATGATACCATAGTTCAATTTGTTATAGTATATTGTAGATAATAGTAGCATTTTCTTAATCGATGTAGCATATTTAGTATTGTTATATCATAGGAATACCATATTTTTATTGGATACAACATATAGAGCTTGAACTCATTTTGTAGCATGGTTCAAAGTCGGTCTCGACGAACGACTCGGCGGGCACTAAGACGTATCGGTCACGGCGTTGCAGAATGAAATCGGCCAATACGCGTGAAACGCTACATAGAAAGCTCAAAAAGTTCTGAAAAAATCACGACAAATCTTAAAAATAAAATAGACATCAATATTTATGTAAACACATGTCCAAAATATATCACCTACACACTAAACATAAAGAGAATGCATAAATACATGTGTTATCAGTAGAAACATACTAAAATACATGCATAAAATAGTAAATTTCACAAAATACATTCATAAATACATGCATAACGTAAGTTACGTGATTTAATAATTACTTAATAAAAAATATATGTTATGTTCTCATATAATAATTGATTTATTGTCATTGTTTATTTTCAGGTATGAAGCAAGCAAAAAAACAAGCATGTGGTCTCAAAATCTCTCAGAATCTAAAAGCAATTAAAAAATTCATTACATAATATCCCTCTCTGCCCTCCCTCCCTCTGCTCTCTCTCTCTCCTCAATCACTCTCTCTTCTCTCCCTCCCTCCTGATCTCTCTTTGTGCTCTCTCCCCCTCTGATCTCTCTCTCCTCTCCCCCCTCCGATCACTCTCTCTGCTGTCTGTCCCGATCTCTATCTGCTCTCCCACCCTCCCGATCTCTCTCTGCTTTCTCTCCTGATCTCTCTACTCTCGAGCAGAGAGAGATCAGCGGGAGAGGGGCAGAGAGAGTATCGGGATCGGGCGCGGGCGACGGCGACGGACGGGATCGGACAGGCTGAAGGCGGCGAGTGGGAAGCCTAGCTGGAGGTGAGCGACGACGACGAGCTATTCTTTTCTTTTAAGCACGGAGAGAGGGTGACCCGACTCGGTCTTGACTCAGCTGACTCGGTCGAGTCTACCCGAGACAACTCGTGATACCAAGTTGACTCGGGTCGACTCGGCCGAGTCGATTGAGTCAAGAACGAGTCCACCACATTTCGCCCCAAAAGATGACTCACATCGCGTTCTCGAAACGGCCACCGCCGTTCCGGATATGATTTGGCCGAGTCAAGACCGACTCGGCCGAGATTTTGAACCCTGTTTTGTAGAGCTTAAGCATATTTTAACAAGAGGGAAATGCATTATGTCTAACTCTTAGCTTTAAGTGTGCTATTAAACTCCCTACCACCACATCAAAACTACAGAGTTATAATGAGGGTACAAGGTGAAACTTTTATATTCTAACACGCCCTAGCATGTCGAGCAACCTTTTTATGGGACGAAACCTTGGCTTTTCCATAGCGACACTTTTTTCTTTAATCCGCGTTTTAAATATGTACTGGTGGGAATTGAATTTGGGATGCTCTGATATCATTAAAATCCCTTCAACTGCACTGAAACTTCAAAGTTGTGTTGAAAGTCGAGGGTAATATACTTATAATCTAACACACACCCCGTGGGTCAAGTACCCATTTTATAAGTAAAAACCTAGGCTTTGCACACCGGTATAATTTTTTAACCCGTTTTTTTTAATGTGCTTCCGGTGGAAATTGGACATGGATTTGCTCTCATACCACATTAAAGACCTACCACTGCACCAAAACTTTATGATGAGAGTTGAAGGTAATACTTTTATATTCTAGCATGTGCTTAGAGTTGAATGCACTTTCTTATAGAAATTTTCATCTTTTTCCCCTTTTAGACATTTTCCCCAAGTCTAGGAGAATTAAAAAAATGCCAACGCGTCTTTCAGGTTTATGGCAAGTTCCTCTTTTGTCCACTTTTCTAAAATTTTGGCACTAATTATGAGAGAGTTGATGTAAAGTCAAGAGCCAGTCGTAAAACTTTGTCACATCCTTTGTGCAGCCTTGCTCAGTTGCTCCATACCATATCACCCCTCATCTTAATGGGAAAAGGCTTAAATGATGATGAGGATGAGGATCCAAAGCTTTATCATAACTTGCACCAATATCCTTGACAATAACATAATATCAACTAAAAATTGACAAATTTGCTTTCATTTTCATGATTCTGGGTTTCTTTTTCTTTTTTCCTCCTTTTAGTTTCTTGTTCATAGCACATCATTGAAAAACTAACATGTTACTATTAACACATAATATTTTTCTTGGAAACAAACAATACATGAAGAGTATGTGGCAACAGAAAGGGGGAGAGTGTGTGGCAACATAAAGGGGGGAGTGTGTGGTTACACACATAGTGAGAGAGGTTTGTAGCAAGAGAGGAGAGATTTGAGGGGGGTAGAAAGAGATGCAACAAGTGAAGAGTACACATGTTCAAGGAGATAACTGGGGATTTCTGGAGGCCAAGGTGGAAAGGCGGTGGAGGTGACCGAGAGCAGAGAAGACAATGGAGGCAAAGAAGATCATGAGATGGCACGGGAATTGCTCAGTTTTTCTTCCCAAAATAAAACCCGAATACCCAATCTAGATCCAACTCAAATCAAGTGTATGGTGTAGTTGAGAGGATAACAGGACTTGCAAAAAAAATTGGTATACAATAGCCCATATGCACACAGAAAAGGTAGACCAGTGTTCGCAATCTCGGCCGAGTCGGATACGACTCGGCCGAGTCGTATCCGAACGACTCGGCCGAGTCGTATCCGACTCGGCGTGGTCCGAGATAACTCGGATGCCCGAGTCATTGAGCAGATCCGAGTCGAACCCGGATCGGTTTCGACTCGAAGCCGACTCGACCGACACGGCCAAGTCTTCTCGGCCGAATCGGCTCCGAGTCGAAACCGGTCCGGATTCGACTCGTATCTGCTCAATGCGCCCGTGGTTTGTCACCTATAAAACAAAAAAAGGCGAAAAAATAAAAACTCACCTCTCCTTAAGGGCTCCGTCGTCGCCGACTGAGGGCTCCGTCGTCGCCAAGTCGACCGAGACGACTCCGGTTCTCGGTCAAATCGGCTCGAAACGTATGTTCACCCGTGACGAACGGGTATAAAGAAAAAAGGAAAAAAAAGAAACTTACCTCTCTCTTGCTCAGATCTGAAGATCGCCGCCGCTGCCCGATCGTCGCCATCTGGACTTCGCCGACGCCCGATCGCCACGGCCGCTCCTCCCCAGCCCCAGTTGATGTTCCTCCCTCTCTGTCTCTTTCCCTTTCCCTCCTTCTGTTTCTCTCTCTCCCCCACCCTCTCTCTCTCACCCGCTCTCTCTCCCCCCTCTCCATCTCCTGTCTCTCCCTCTCTTTGTCTCTCTCACCCACTCTGTTTCTTTCCTCCCTCCCTCTCTTACGTACTCTCTTTCTCCCCCTTTTCATCTCCCGTCTCTTTCTGTCTATTTCCCCTCGCCTCTCTCCCTGTTTTCGATCTCTCCCCCTCTTCCCCCTCCGAGGTATAAGAGAAGCAGATGATGGTGGTGGTGGTGAAGATGTGAGAGTTTTATCCAGTTGTAGTAGTGATGATAGTGATGATAATAATGACAGTGATGGCGGTGGTGGTGATGACGACAATAATGAGGGCAACAATAGTGCTGATGGAGAAACTTATAGTCTTGAAGGAAATATGCAAATGTTGAGTTTGACATCAGGCCAACATTATAGTGTGACATATGTCCATGACTACAGCCACAACTTGAGAGATCTACGAGCACTAGTATCGGTTATCTACTTACTGCAGAGATGATTATGATGATTTTGTGCCTCATCACAATTCAATGTGAAAATAACTACATTAGCATGTATTTATGAATGTAGTTTGTGCAATTTAACTATATTGTGCATGTATTTTGATATGCTTCTACCGATGACGCGTGTATTTATGCTTTCGCTTTATATTTAGCGTGCTAGGTGATATGTTTTGGACATGTGATACATGAATGTGGATGTCTACATTTTTTTTAAGATTTGTCGTGATTTTTTTCAAAATTTTTTAGAGTTTTCTATGTAGCGTTTTGCGCGTATCGCCCGAGACCGATCCGAGTCGCCGAGACCGATCCGTCTCAGTGGCGGCCGAGTCGGCGGCCGAGACCGCGACTGTGAACCATGTCGCCATCGCTCCCTCTCTCCCTCTAAGCTCTCTCTCCCCCTTAGTCTCTCTATCTTCTCTCTCTCCCCCCTCTCCGTCGATCTCTCTCCCTCTCCGTCTCTCTCCTTCTGTCCCTCTCCCAACTCTCTATCTCTTCCTCTATACCTCTCTCTCCCCCTCAGTCTCTTTGTCTTCTCTTTCTCCTCTCTCCTCGTCGATCTCTCCATCTCTCTCTCTCCCTCTGACCTTCTCTCTCCCTCAGTCTCTCTGTCTTCTCTCTCCCTCTCTCTCTCCGTCGATCTTTCTCCGTCTCTCTCCCCTCTGACCTTTCTCTCCCTCAGTCACTCTGTCTTCTCTCTCTCCCTCTCTCTCTGTCGATCTCTCTCCCTCTCCCTCTCTCTCCCCCTCTGTCCCTCCCCCTCAGTCTCTCTGTCTTCTCTCTCCGTCGATCTCTCTTCCTCTCCGTCTCTCTCTTCTGTCCCTGTCCCTCTCTCCGTCTCTCCCTCAGTCTCTCTATCTTCTCTATCTCCCTCTCTCTCCATCAATCTCTCTCTGTCCTCTCTCTCCCCCTCCCTCAGTCTCTCTGTCCTCTCTCCCCCTCTGTTCTCTCTCCCTCTCGCCCCCTCAGTTCCTTTCTCCCCCTCAGTCTCTCTATTTAATTTAGTTTAAATTAGTTTAACTTAATTTAGTTTAATTTAATTTAATATAATTTTGTGATTTTATTTAAGTTAGGTAATTTAATAAGTTCATTGAAGTTAGGTAATTAATTTAATTTAGTTTAATTTAGTTTAATTTAATTTTAGTTTAATTTAATATAGTTTTAATTTAATTAATTTTAGTTTTAAGTTAATGTAACAGATAATTTTTTAAATTTCAGTATGGCTCCAAAACAACGCGATATTGGATAGGAATATGGTACTCCTGTTTTGAGTGCTAGGTGATATGTTTTGAATATGTGATACATGAATTTTGATGTCTACATTTTTTTACGATTTGTCATGATTTGTTCATAATTTTTTTAGCGTTCTATATAGCGTTTTGCGCGTATCGTCCGAGTCCAATCCGAGTCGTCGAGACCGATCCGTCTCGGTGCCAACCGAGTCGGCGGCCGAGACGGAGACTTTGAACCATGAGGTAGATTGATTCTAAGTACAAAAAGTGTTATGAAACTACATGAGTAGAGAAAATAAATCGGTTTCAGAAAAGAGGCATAGACCCTTTTCCCTTAAAGGAATTCAAGCCATACTTTTATAACTATAAGAAAGGGGAAATGATGGCGATCATGGATCCTTCAAAGTCTACGTTAGAAGGAGAAAGAAAGCCTTGATAATAGATTATCAGTGTATTAGTGTTTGAGTATTTGAGTTGTTGCTTACTTTTTTATTTTATTACTTCAGGTTCTTATTAGTTTTCTGGTTGTTAATATGGTTGGGAGTTGGCCGAGCCAGGCCCGGCTCTCACTCAATCCGGCCCAATTATGGGTTTGAATGAGATGTGTACTTATGAATATTTAACCTAATATTTGAGAGATTTGCAAATGTACTAGATATTTTTATCACCTTCTTGTCTCATATGTTAGATTATTGTACTATTAATATAATATTAAGATAAAATTCGTAAGATAGTGAATATTTTGCAATTATATTATTAAATTCTAATCTCTCTCTTTATTGTTATAAGAATGAAGGAAAATATGTTAGTTTAGTTTAAATAGTCAACAAGCTTTATCCTTAACATAATTAGTAATTTATTCATAACAAAGTTTTTGAAATTGAAAAATATTGGTTTTCTTGAAGACCTGCCTCTTCTTCAATATTGTCTGACATTGGCTTGCATCTGGGCGTGGAATCCATCAAACAGAATGTGAACTCCTGTTTAACTTCTTTTTTTCTTTTCTTCTTTACATTGATCAAAACCGCTTCAAATCCCTCTTTACCTGCATTAGCCACACCATACAAACCCTCTTCCTTGCCATCACAAACCATAACCAACCTTTTATTTCCTTTCCAATAGAAAACTGAACCCCCTTTAAGCTGCTCAGACTGAACCTCCCTGTACACCAAAACCCTACAACCTATCCTTGCAATAAACACAGCTGAGAATTTTAATCCTTGAGCAGCCAAAAGACATTGATATTTAGTAAAGAAATTCCTCCAAACAGCTAAACAGCTAGTATCAACCCCTGAAGTTCTCCACAAAATCCACAGGTAGCCACCATACCAGGAAACCTATAGACCTGCTGCAGATCGAATCTGAAACTCAAAAACAGCCTGGACAATGCAAATTTAATTGAATTTCAATTCCATTTATCAACAGCACTTGGTTTTGAACAAGTACATAGCGCAACCAGATTTTTTGGCTTCCTCGGGATGAACATGCTAAAATACCAAGTGAATTTCCAAGAATTCTAAGATAATCTGTACGTCCGAGTTGATGTATCTCAAGTCACGTTAATTTTCTCAAAATAAAAAGGTCTACATAATTGATATTTTAATTTCATCTCAAGCTTGTGTGTCTTTCAGTGCAGCTGTCTCGTGGCATAGGAATTAGGACGATGTTGTTGTCAGTTTTCTATCTTTTTGCTGCTTAATTATTCTCATATTACCTCCATCCACTTCGGCAGTTTCCTATGAAATACATCCTACCAAAACCCGATGTTTCCTTGCAACTTACTGTCTAACCTGATAGCTACCTATTTACTTTTAGGACCATGTTGCGTCGTGTTAGAGTTTGAGAAATCGTCGGCTTACTCTAGATGGGAATTAGCATCTCTTTTCATATAGATAATATATAAACACAAAATTACAAGAATACCCTTTTTCGAGTACATAATAATACTCCTTAAGCTGACGCATATATATCAATCATTCCTAACTTATTACAGAGACTAGAAAAAGATATTCTAAACAAAAAATTTCTAAACAAAAACTAAAAAAAATAAATGTTGAAAATGTTGAAAACAAAAACTAGATAATCATTGAAGTCAATGCAACTAAGATTTTAGAGTGAAGACCGAACAAAAAGTTAAATATTCATCTCCTTGGATACAACTAAGATTTTAGAGTTTCCCAAGCTAAGTAGGTTAGAACATGAGATTTTGAAAGATCCTCGAACTCAGTATGAAAGAAAGGTTCTTAAATCATCATATTCAGTAGGAGAGGTGTTTAAGAAATCCTCAAACTCAACGAAGAAGAGGTTTTGAGAGAACTTCAAACTCAACGAAGAAGAGGTTTTGGGAGAACTTCAAACTCAACGAAGAAGAGGTTTTTGGAGATCCTCAAATTCAGTAGTAGAACTGCAAAATCTAAGTAGAATCAGATTAAACAAAACCTATTAATGCGTCCAAAATGCCCAAAAACACCAGAATTGACTCTTAAATCACTAAAATCAGACTTCATCCAAGATATGACTAAACAGTTTGTCTTAGGCTAACAAAATTCCAAACTTATGAAACCATTAATCATGAACAGTATTGTCACCCTATTCACATGAATACTACTTTTTGCGCAGATATGAATTCAAATCACATTAAATCTGAAGAAGAAAAAAGAAAAGAAGAAGATGATGTAGATAGGTGGCGGCTAAGGTTAGAAAGTTGATGGATGATGATGGAATATATGGGTGTCATTTGATTATAATAAAAACTGATAGTGTGAATAGTGTTGGATTCACTCATGTCAAAAACCTTTTCTAACTTCACAAAAGATTGTTTCCAGTTTTTCATATTTCCACTATTTCCCCATTCTCATGTCATATTATATTCTATGTTTCCCAATTACAGGATTAATGATTATTTGTTATATTAATAAGTAATCATTGTTAGACTCCCTAATCAATGTCAAATATTCAAAGGATAACAGAAAATTATGCGCAAGCCATTAAAGGCCCTGCTAGTTTGCTGTGTTCCTACTCCTGATAGAATATGAAAGGTCACAAATAATATTACAAAGAAGGAGTTATAACATGTCAGCGGGAGTAGATCTACAGTAAATACCTTGACATGAATATCAGTGGAATTCAGCCTCTTGCTATATGCATCAAGGAAACTACTTCTTTCATTTTCAGGAATGAAATCTCTGAAGGGCTCCCATGCTGAAAAGTCAAGATGAAACATTATTTACATGCCATGAATACCTAAATTTGCATATGTCATATCATAAATAAAACGAGAAAAGCTTGAGCGTAATGGATCCACAGGCCTCCCATGATTGAAGGGAAGCAAAACAATGACTCACAGTTAGTTCCTAATATGATGAATACTTTGATTTCTATGTTGAAGCTAAGCTGCACCAAGCATCATAATGAGACCCATTCCAGTTGGCATAAAGAAAAGTTTTTACACTTGCATCTAGCCTCACAACCGTCATCTCTTTCAAGCGAATCGACATTCGACAAAGTACTGGCATAATTTCTCGGAATGCAAGTCTAAGGGTTAAGCTTTGTTTATTTTTTAGACTAAGGAATTGCAGCTCAAGATGCATAATACAATCACCAAATTTAAATCGTAAAACAGATTAAATATTAGAATTTAAATTAACAGCAACTAGCAGTCAAAGAATAAATTTTTTAGAGCATTATACTTCAACTGCTAAAAGTGTCGCATGCTGAGAATGAGCAAGAGACCAATGTGGCAAAAGCAACATGGGATGTTATGTTACATATGTATACCATCCTGAGATCACAGATAACTAGGTCTTTATAATTCCACATATATAGACCAGCATGCAAATGCAACACAAGTTTAATCAATGCCCCGTAATCAAATATTTGATATATGTGCATGATCAAGCTGATACATCAAACAGTTTCATCACTGATGTAGATAGCACAACTGCTAGGTCATAAGGTACACTGCAAAGGACAGAATTTGGTGGATCAAAATAAAACAAGGGTAAATTGCAAAAAGGGTACCAGTGTTTTGTCAAATCTCACAAAAAGTAATTTTATGACGAAAGTACCCTTCCTCTCTCTCTCTCTCTCTCTCTCTCTCTCTCTCTCTCTCTCTAATCATTTGGGTAGGTTTGTAGCCTGATGAAACAAGGGTACTAATGGCCATGTGTTCCACAATAAATGTGTTGGTATCATTTTTTTTTTTTAACTTTTTCATCTCTCTCAATAGCAACCCTACCCACCCATGTTCTCTTTTTTCCTCATCTTTACCCCACTCCCTAAACCCTACAACCCCTTTTACTTGGAAGCGTTGTAAGTGGTTTGGTTGCATGAAAATTTATTATTTTGTCAAATGAAACAAAAAATCCTTGTTGTATCCTAATGCTTATGCTTTTCACTTCGAAGCACCATGAGTGTTTCGTTGCTTGAAAAGTTACTTGGTTGCCCATAATAGCAAGCTACCTATGAACTTCTTGTAGGTCATTAATGAAATAAACTGGCATGAATATTTAAAAGGATGCAAGATAACAAGATAAGATGCTTGAATTGGTCCTTTTCCCATAGGTCGCTAACTGCTATTGCAGTTGAGAGAGAGAGAGAGAGAGAGAGAGAGAGAGAGTTGATGGGGTTCATTTTGAAGTGAGAGTGAGAGTTGTTAAGAGGGGAAGAAGAAGGGCATTTTGGTTCAGAATTTGAGTCACGTCCTTCGCATGTGGCTAGCCAACCAACAAACTAGGGAAAAATTTAAAAAACTAACAGAAGTGGGGTCATGAGTATCCATTTTGCGGGGAAAACAAAATTTGGTACCCATTTTGAGATTTCTTCAAACCCCGGGTACCCTTTTGCAATTTACCCAAAACAATGTTGAAGGCTTCCCTAGATCTCAAGCAGAGCTTTCATACTAGCTAATGGTGGTAGTCCCAGCTTGCAAATGCTAACCCAAACCAGAGATGAAGTGGCAGATACTTAAATCGTCCAACAATTTTTGTTCAAGTTTTACTTTTCAACCCACTTGACCTGACTTTATCTATTCACTATCAGGTCGGATCAATCAACCCATAACCTACCCACCCAAGTTTCTTGTAAAATGAAACAAAACATCATGCAAAGATTTGAATTGTAGTTGGTATAGCCAGTGCCAGTTGTGTAGACAAAGTTTCATATCCTATTCCCACCATATTTTTTCCCAAATGTTTCAATTTAACTGTCGCCAAAAGAGTCAGAAACAGAATGCAAGTTAATCTTATTAGGCCAACCTTACCTAGTTATTCAATAGGCTGCACAGGTCTGATTCAGGTTAGCCATTTCTGAACATGCCAGGTTTTGGTTTTGCAACTGGACCCATATTCTAATAGGGTAGGATTCAAGTTGGCAAATTAGTTAGTATACTTCAACCTCTTGCAAACAGCTGCAGTTCATATGGCTTGCACAAGAGCTGACTAACACCACTATATGAAACCACACCTTTGGAGTTCACATGGCAGAGAGAGAGAGCACGGTTCAAGACTCGGCCGAGTCGGATACGACTCGGCCGAGTCGGATACGACTCGGCCGAGTCGTATCCGTCTCGGCACCCGCCGAGACGATTCCGAGACCCGGTTCAAGGGATCGGCTCAGAATCGATCGACTCGGGTAAGACTCGGAGTCAACTCGACTGAATCGGCCGAGTCGCGGGCTGACTCGGCCGATTCGGCAGAGTCTTGACCGAGTCGTGTTAAAAAAAAAAAGCAAAACATACCTAATCGCCGTCGCCGCCCGCCTGCCTTCCTGCCGTCACCTGCCTCTGTCTCTCTCCCAATCTCCTCTGCCTCTCTCTCTCCCCTCTCCCCCCTCCCTCTCTATTCCGATCTCTCTCAGACTGAGAGAGATCAGGACAAGAGAGGGGAGAGGGGGAGGGAAAGAGGGGGAGGGAGAGGGGGCGAGAGGGGGAAAGGCTGAGGGAGAGCAATTGAGGGAGAGAGTGAGAGCAATTGAGGGAGAGAGTGAGAGCGGGAGAAAGAAAGAGATCGGGTGAGGGACAGTGAGTGAGAGAGAGAGAGAGATCGGGTGAGGGAGAGAGAGTGAGAGAGAGATCGGGTGAGGGAGAGTGAGAGAGAGAGAGAGAGATCGGGCGACCTTATCCTTTTTTTTTGCTTTTTTCTTTTGAAAATTTTTTCATTTTTATCCCTTTTTCATATTTTAAACTACCCTGAAATTATGATATTTCCCTAATTATCCCCTCAAAACAAATTTTTTTTTAACATGTGATACATGAATTTTGATGAATATATTTTTTTACGATTTGTCATGATTTTTTCAGAATTTTTTGAGCTTCCTATGTAGCGTTTTGCGCGTATCGTCCGAGTCCGATCCAAGTCGCCGAGACCGATCCGTCTCGGTGCCGACCGAGTCGGCGGCCGAGACCGAGACTTTGAACCATGGAGAGAGAGAGAGAGAGAGAGAGATGATATGCATAATGTTGGTATAGTATTTAGGAAGACATAGAACACCTTATCAATCATGGATCAGCCACAAATTATCAATACTTCCATCAAAAACTGCATTAATAGGCATTTGAATGATAACAAATGGTACTTGAAATTTATGAGACCATATGACTCAACTACGCCATGTTTTACCTATAGAAATAGACAGCAAAACAAATAAAGTTTTAGCCAGAAACTGACAGTAAAAAGGATGATTAGCATACCATCTGGGAAGATAGCTGCTGCACCACCCTCATAAAACCAATCTAGTTCCTTCTTCCTTAACAAAAAGATGCCTCTAAGAATAATGCCAGTGACCTTGGGAAAACAAAATACAGAAAACTTTAAGAACCTTTGATTAGCATAGATCTTAAAAATGATTCATGCTGTATAGTCAAAGTTCCCAAAAAAATAAATTAGAAAAGCAGTACCGACCTTGTCAGGGTGTGTCTGGCTATATGCAAGGGCCAGAGTGCTTCCCCATGATCCACCAAACACCTATGGTACTCTAGAAAAGTTAATAGTCATGCAATAATAACTGCAAAGCACTTATGAAAATCCTAACCTGCCATTCCGGAATCTCCAAATGTTCGCGTAGTTTTTCAATGTCACTAACTAGGTCCCAGGTCGTGTTTTCCTCTAAGCAGGCATGCGGAGTACTTTTTCCGGCACCTCTCTGGTCATAGTTTCAAGTGATGATTAACTTCTAGAAAGTGTCAGAGGAAACAGAGACATGAAGAACTTCCGGTGAGAAAGGAAACCTGGTCAAATAAAATGATCCTGTAAAATTCAGGGTCAAAGAATCGTCTATTACTAGCTGAAGTTCCAGCTCCAGGCCCCCCGTGAAGAAACACAACAGGCTGCATGATGCAATAATATGTCAAGTAAAATGAACAAACATAAGATAGCTTGGAAATTAACATAAACTGCTGAAATTGAAGAAAAATCTGCCATTGACTTGAACTGGATACATAAATCAGATAGTGTGTGCACAGCATTTACAAAAACCTGTAGAAGATTATCCAGTAAAATCAGCTTCTGGTCAGGCTTTAACTGCTCAAGTAACTTGTGAATAAGCACTTCATTTGAGGACATTAAAGGCAACACTGTGTTCTCAAGACATTTAAGGAAACACTTGAGTTCTATACTCTGTTAGCTACATAATGCAACCCTCCTCTTTAATCCTAGCTTGCGGGTGAAATAATAAGACATTAAAGGCAACGCTGTGTTCTCAAGACCTTTTCCAAAATAATTTATTACTCCCCTAGAGTTCGTTTACTTTTCATCTAAGGCAGTGGGTGGATGGGCACACCTGTATGTGTAGCTTTCTGTGTGTGGGTTGGTGGTGCACCTGTGGGTGTGGGTGTATTATTTTGTCTTTGGCAGATTGCTGTTACGTGAATGATAAATAATGTGATTTTGAAACACAAGACGCTATTATTTCGTTCATTGGTTTCCATTATGCATGTCGATGTTGGAAGGAAAAAAAAGATATAAACAAAAATGAAGTGGACTAGCTGATACCATATACACTATACATGCACTGCATATGTGGCTGCATATGTGGCTGCATATGCAGTGACACCATTTACAAGGAAATATCATGAGTTACAAAAAAATAAAGAAAAACCCAAAAGAATCAGAAAAAAAACTATGTAAAATGTAAAGTCTAAAATGTCCATCTAATGCATACTAACAGCACCATTTAATGGGTATATGTGATTTATGATTCAAGTAAATGAAAAGTACACTAAACACCAACTCAGTTACAAGTGAAGAGGTAGCATCTTCCTTAGTTAATAAAAAAATTAACAACCAAGAGGAATAATAAGTAATAGACTGTGCAACTATAAGAAGACCCATCAATGTTTGCGTCATATAATTGCATATGCAGCCGCATATATGGTTTATGCTGCATATTACCCTTGGCTGCATTGACCACATATGGCCACTTTTACTTTGCCATGGGCCACATATACGACAAAATACTGTCCAGTTTACAACAAGCAATGGCTAGAAAGGTGGGGGGAAAACATGACCTTGTGGTCTCCAATTCTATTTGGTATAATTCACTTCCCTCGTGAAAAAGTAGGGTTTTCTGCAAGAATGTATTAAAATTCTTCCTGTGCCATGATTAATGTCCCATATATAACAAACCAGTCCCACTTTAGATAAAGGAGGGTTACATTCTTGCATTAGGTAGCCAACAATAAGCGTGAAACATTGTTGGATCTCTAGGAAATATATCCATGAATTGTGCACATTGGAACAAAACCAACTAGTGATATGTTGCATCCGCCACAACTGTATAGTGATAACTGATTGCGGCTAGCCCTTGCTAGAAGGATTGGCCCTTACTAGTCCCTAAACACAGCTGGTGAAGAAAAAGGATTCACATGCCAACTCCAAAACCTCAGTATAAAAGACCGTTGATGTTGGTTTTTGCATGAGCATAATGAACTTGTTCTCACTCTTTTTACTGCTTTCTTTTAGGTCCAGCCATAGGTAGAATAAGTATAAGCACCAGCATCTAGTCCCACTTCCTAAGAACTTCCCTAGTTCTATATACCTTGACCTCTTCATAATAGCTGTGTTGGCAAATGAATGTCTACGAGTTCGACTTGCATTTTTTTGTATGCTTCACAATTGGAGGCCCAGCAAAACAGGAAGGAGATCAACATCCCACCAGCATATTTCCAGCTAGTCTACTGTCTAGTACCTGGCCCAAAAGCTTCTCCAGGCACAAACTTCCCGATCTTTTGGACCTCTCCCCCCCAACACTCTTTGGTCTGTTTAAAAATTGAAGATTTCAAATATAATTCCAATACGTTGCATTGTAGCCCTTCCTCCCCGACAACTTACACTACCAGGATATCCTCATATAGGATAACAAATTATGAATAAGCATAATCCCCAAACAATTCGCACAAATTTAATCTACCTTCAAATGATTTCAAGAGAATCTATAAATTTCAAAGTCATTCTCTTTCAATAACAACATTACTCCCCTTCTAATTAAACCCTATATTCCCTGCAACCAAACAATCCGTGGGGTGGGGGGCAACTTTGAAATCATCTGAGAGAAGGAAAATGCAAAATCTCATCTTTAAAGAAAGAAAAATAGTTGCTTACATGACCACTTGGATTCCCAGACTGCTCCCAGTACAGTGTGTGGAGATCCGAGACCTTCAAAAACCCCGAGCTGTACGGCTCTATGGGTGGGTAAAGATTCCGGTTCAGCCCTTGAGATTCCTGAGACGAATCCATGAACTCCCGAAATTGACTGATCACAGGAGGAGAACAATGGCCTCTAAAACCCAGAAACAATCTGCAGCGTCCTGCACAACAAAAAATTGATTGAAATGAAGTAAAGATTGGGTTTGAAAGAGAAGGAAGAGAGATGAGTACCTGCGATTGATTGAGCGGGGAGAGAAGGACGAAATCGGAGAGAAGACGAAGAACTTTTAGGGTTTAATTGGAATTGGGGAGAGAAAAGAAGTGAGGCTGTCCGGGTCAGGCTCACAGTCGCGGGGTTTAGCCTCATCGTTTGATTTAATCTTTTAATGACGAATTAGAATTAAAAGTAGAGTGAAGCGAAAGGCACTGGTGTGGTGAGACGAGCTTCCGACATGTCCTTGATGCGATACGATCAAATGGGGAAATGGATCCAAGAGAGAAGGGGTACTAAACTCGCTAAAGAAATCAACAATGGTATTTTATTATGATATTCTAAGATATACTCCCGCCGTTCGAATTTACTTGTTGTATTTTAGGCGGACAAGGAATTAAGAGTTTGTTGTGATTAAAAATTGATTGATAAAAATAATATTGAGAATGATAAAAATAATATTGAGAATGATAAAAGTGCATTCAAAATGAACTACTAATTTGAAACAAAAATTTGATTAAAAAACGCACTACTGTTTCCGAACGGATAGAAAAAATTTCTAACAAATTTCTTATTTAAATATTAGATATTAGTCTTCAATAATAACAAATTTGGATGTTAGTCATAATATAAAGTTCAATTGATATTGGTCTTTTACTGTTTGTTCCATCAAAATCTCGTAAGTAATCATAATACAAATCCAGTAATGATGTTAAATTATAAATTTGTCTCGACCCTTGGAATTGTTTGAAAGAAAAATAGCAACAATATCTACTGAACAAAGATTTTAGAAGAAAAATTCTTTGTGGGGGAAAAAATATAATAAAGAAAGCAGTAAATCAAAAAAAGAAGAAGAAGAAGAAGAAAGCAGGATGGTTGTCAGTTAACTTAGATTGATAGCAGTAGAGGAACAAGACAGAAAAATAAAAGTGGTTACAAAGTAATATAATATTTTTTATTTTGAGATAAATTATTAGTTAGAGGGACTAGTAACAATTACGCTATAAATTGTGAAGGACTTATATTCAAATATGATATTATAAACAACTAATATTCAAATAAGATATTTGCTAGTGACCTACACACGAAAATCTTATGATATTGTGAGGGACCAATATCCAAATAAGAAAATAAAAAATTTCTTTTCTATGCCTCACAGTAATCGTCTTATCGGCTCCATAATTTTCTTCCCTAAATATATTAAAAATCTATTAGTTCAAAAACAATCCTCGCAAACAAATAACATCATGAATCAATATTGAAGCCTCTCTTAGTCCATAAATAACCTTTGCTATAGCACTGAATACAAAGCGTATAGTCTCAAGTGAGATATGTGTTAGAAAGGTATTTGACACATGACAAATTAAATAAACTAAAGAATTAACCCTAGCTCTTGCACTTTTTAGGGAAGAAAATTATGACAAAACTATGTAGTTGATTATGATCCATAAGAGCAATTTCCATTCTCTAGAAAATTCAGAGGGTTACAAATAATAAAACTAGCTCGTGATGATTTTCTAAAGTTAAGTGCAAGTTCATTTCCATATTTAAGCCAAAAATTAATGCATTAAATTATAGTTATAAAGTTATCTACTCACTAGAAATCATACAAATACAAGTATTCTCCCTCAGCAAGTCCACATTTTCAATCATTGAATCATTAAAGCATATATATAATATCACATGTCCTAATTTATACCACAAAAGGGTTCCCCTAAATGATAAAAAAATAATTTTTTTGAGATACTTATGGGCTGACCCAAGTTAAAAGCCCATAAGGCCAACCCAGTTCCTGTTCGTTTAGCATCCGTGGCCTGGCCTTGAGCTCAAAGGCTTTGGTTTTGGCCCCGATTGAAGACCCTCCGACGTTTAAGTTAACTTCTAGCCTATGTGAGCTCAATCCAGAAGAATGAGAGAGTTGTTTCGGGTCTATTGTTCATGGGCTTTTGAGGGAAAGGATATGGGTTGGCCTCATGGGCTTTGAACCATGCGCTTTTATAGGTCCTCACAGAAAGCTTGAAGCAATTCAACCCAGTCCCCTTTTAGATTGGCCCATAATCTCACTACAAATATCCAAAACTAATCTGTGATGAGACATTGACTATGGTCTAAATCTATTATCAAATATCAAATATACACCGTACAATTTAATACTATCTTATAATTTTCTAAATTTTAAAAGTCAGAATAAAACCTCTTAATTTTAAAAAATATAGAATTTGAGAGAAATAAGCAACATAAACTATTAATGTTTTTTTCTTTAATTTTTAATTAGATTTAGTACCCAGGCAGAGGCCCGAGGGTCGGCGCCATGACCCCAGGAGCCAAGGGGCAGGCGAGAGTCGCTCGAATTAGAGTTTAGGCTGAGAATTGTGACTAGATTAAAGACCCCAAGTATTTTAAGTCTGGGCCCAGGCTCACAGTGTGTCCAAACCGATCCTGGTGTCAATTTGACATTGCTCAATTATTGCAACAATAATGCTATTTGGCTCTCCTCTCTTACTCTCGGTCGAGCTCCCGGTCTGACGTGGCATGCCATGTCAACATGTCACGTCAGCGATCCCGGTTAAAAATCAGGCACTCCCCTATTTGATCCCCAATTCCTCCCTCATTTGATCCCCCTCCTCGCCGTCGTCCCCTCAGCCCCTCGCCCGCCCCTTAGCCCTACACCGCAGTACCCATTCCACCCCTCCCCCTGTCTCTCTCTATCTCTTAAAGAGAGAGAGAGAGAAGAAGAATCCACGGATATCTCTCTCAGAACTTTGAAGCCAAAGCCCTAGATCTCTCTCTCCCCCAAAATCACAGCTCCGTCGTCAATCGCGATCCCAAGATCTCAGTCTCTCTTCCCGCAGCGGGGCCCTAATTCTCTCATCTCGCTCGAGCTTGTTCAGTCACTCTCTCTTCCGTTGATCGCGATCTGCTAGCCACAGAATTCTTCCGTTGATCTTGATCAACCATCGACGGTCGTCAATCGTCACACTCTTGAGCTCGTTGCTGAGGTATAGCCCTTCTTTCTTGCTTGAACTCAAAATTATTTTTCAACTTTACATTCTAAGAGGGTGGAGAAAGGGTGTAAGGCGAGCCCACTCGAAGATGAAAGTTAATAGTTGGGTAAACACAACAGAACAATTGCGCTATCGCGAGTTGTGTCTTTCCTTTAGTGAGGCTGCCATGCTATCGCGAGTTGTGTCTTTCCTTTAGTGAGGCTGCAGATTTGGCAGCCCCTATCAATCATGAATATGAAGATGTTAAAAATTGGATAGACAACGAGTTAAAAAAGACTACAACTAAGTGAAGGATAGATGAAAACAAATGAAATTCCAAACACTCATGAAACTGTGGAAGAAGAAAAAAAAAGATGAAGATGATGGTTAGGAAAACATATTGGATCCACTGTCTAATACTCGTAAAGGGCGGCCTAGAAAAATCAGAATTAAGCATGCAAGTAGGCTAAGTCAGAAGAAATCTGATAATGATGGCAATGCGTCGATGAACAATGAATCTCAAAATCAGGCACAATAGTTCACACAAGAGAGCATGATTTCAAATCCTTACATGCTACAACCATGGAGAGTGTATCCACCAACGCTACAATCTCAAGTAGGTGTTGGAACTTCCACACAAGAATGTGATTTCAAATCCTTGCATGTTACAACCACATATGGTACCACCATTGGTAATGTTTCGGTCGCCATCATAATTTACAAATAAACATTCTTTGGTAAGAAATATTCATATATACTTTAAATGTTTGCTTTGTTTTGCTTTTCTTTGCACAATCTCAAAAATGGTTTGTTTATGAGACTTTACATTATTTTTTTTATTTTGCAGTTTTTGTGTATGGCATCGTGGTCCAAAACATGACAGCTGTGTCCAAAATTTTGTTTGCTGAAAACTGTGTTGGCTGGATTTTGTGAGTTGGGCAGCTGGTTTATTTTTGGATAGTGTGTTGAGGTTGATTTTGTTCAATTTTTGTGATTTAGGCATTTAGTTGTAAAGTCTATGTATTTTGAGAATGGTACTTGAACCTGAGAAAGAAATTTATGAATTGGGCAGCTGTTGTTTATTTCTAGACAGTGTATTGGTTGGGGCTGTTTTTGTTCAGTTTTTATGACCTGACATTTAGTTGTGAAATTTGTATATTTTGATAATGGTACTTGAATCAGGGCGTGTTCGTGTATTCTGGTGAATTTTAAAGGATAGTGAAATTCATGTGACATGGGCATGGATTTTTGTGAGATATGTGAAATATAAGTTTGTGTTTGATCATAGTTGAACATGGGCATGTATGTGTCTGATCATACTTGAATCTGGACATGTTTGTATATATGAAGGATAGTTCTATACAGCATGTGACACGGGATAGTTAAACTTGGGCATGTTTGTGTTTGATCATACTTGAACATGTGCGTGTTTGTGTGTATGAAGAATAGTTCTGTACAGTATGTGACATGAGATAGTTGAAAAAAAATGTCAAATGGACCAACTTTCTTTCATAATTTCAAATGGACCATTAGAGACTAGTGAGGACTGTGATCATGTCGCAGTATTTTTTTGAGGATTGCTACCATAGTCGTAATATTTTTTTGGGGACTGCGATCATGGTCGCAGTGTTTTTCTGAGGACTGCTACCATGGTCTCAGTCTTGATTACATTGAAATATATGATTTTTTAAGACTGCGACCATGTCGTAGTCGATTGCGACCATATTGCATGATGAACAAAGTTAAAACCGGGCTTGTACACAAAAGATTACACTTGAAATTTGACTCGTATTTATAGCTAGCACTGTACACAAAAGATTAGACTTGAAATTTGACTTATGGTCGGTCGCAACCTCCATTTGAACCAAACAAGCATGATGTAAACTTGGTCAGTTGCTCTGAATTCTATCTGAACATTATGAACGACATCATTCTCTTCATTAACTTATGTTGATATTTGATTGTTTTATAATGGAAAATAATTCATGAGCCGCAACTCGAGTAATTTGGCTATGACAGTAGTTCCATTTTCATGAAGTAACAATTCTTCCTACTGAGTACATATATCATAATTACAACTTACAATAACAAATAACCAACAAAAAACAAACTAATAATCCCTTACAAAGAAGAAAAAGAAACTTTGTTACATGACAAAACTATCAACAAAGATGCTTTAGTATATTACACTACTAGGCATCATAAAAATTATTGGAGTAGAAAAAAGCAGGAAGAATGGATCAATTAATCGAACAAGTTTGAAAATTACAAATTTTTTTTACAGAAATATCACAGTATAAGATAACTTTGACAATCATAATTACAACAATCACCCACATAGCAAATTTCAGATTTCTAAGTAGTTATTCCACATAACTTTCAATTTTCTTTAGTTTTTTTGAATTATTAGCAAATTACCTTTATCCTTTCTACTATCAGGGAGAGGTTGTCTTCTATTTCTTTTACTATCTTCGTGCTTCCATCTTCTGAACACCACTGAAAGAAATCACAGCCAGGTTTCTCTTTTCAAATGAAGTTTGCACAATCATAGAATTTCTTTCCTCTGTTACTCCTCTTGAAACAAGTAAACTCTTCAGCCTCCAAATCACAGCGGCAACTAGGATAATTGAAGCTCACTAATGCCGAGCTCATTTTAGACTTGTAGAAGAATCAACAAACTAAAAAGTTGAAAACATACACATATTCTCCGTGTTATACACTGAAAATTTTAACAATTTCACAGATTTAAACATTTGAAAACAAACAAAATTCCGTTTGACTTTTAATAAATTTCTTACAGAAAGGGGCCAAGTGGCCGATGGGCATTTATATTCTACATTTTATACACACTGAAAATTGTAACAATTATACAATTATAAACATTTGAAAACAAACCAAATTCCGTTTCACTCTCACTAAATTTCTTACAGTCAATAAACAATAACTATTAATAAAGGTAACCATTAACAATAATCAAAAAAATTTCAAAAACTAACAACATCTAAATCTAAAAAATTAGCAATTTTCTCCAAATTAACAAAATCTAAATCTCAAAAAATTTCTAGATCTCAAACATCTAATTCTCATTCTGCCTGCTTGAGTTAATCTGTCGATTTATAAAACATGTTAAGAAGAATTAAAAAAAACAGAGAGAGATAGACATTGAAGGGAAAGGAAGCAACCTGTCTTTGATCTCAAGTGGGTGTTGCAGCGAACAGGGGGCGGCGAGTAGCTGGGGGCGGCCAAGTGACTGGTGGGCAACAGAGATTTTTAGGGGAGACAAATCTCTGACAGATCACGATCAATGGAAGAGAGGGTGGTCGAACAAGCTCGAGTGTGGCGCAATAGCTAGATTTGTGGGAGAAAGAATGAGAAGGGAGAATTGGGGCTGCACTGCGGGGAGAGTGAATGAGATTTGGGATCGCGATCGACAGCGGAACTGTGATTTTGGGGAGAGAGTGATCTAGGGCTTGGCTTCAAAGTTGAGAAAGAGAGAGAGAGATCTGATGTTTCTTCTTTACTGCAAGTGTGAGAAAGAGAATGAGTGCTGCGGTGCAGGGTTGAGGGGCTGGCGAGGGCTGAGGGGGACGGCGGCGAAGAGGAGGATCAAATGAGGGAGAAATTGGGGATCAAATGGGAGAGTACTAATTTTTAACAGTGCTCGTGGCACGACCAGGAGCTCGACCAAGAGTAGAGAGGGGAGCCAAATAGCATTATTGTTATTACAAGGGGCAGCGCACGTTAAAGTGCCAAAGCCGTTTGCCGCATTTCCCACGAACTCAACGCTACGACACATGCGCTCTACAAGCAACTACGCTAACGAAACAAACCCACTTATTCACCCAGTAACAACCCACATAGAATGTCGCGTCACAAAGTTCACAGTCCTGACGCGCCCGCGGTTTCGCCCTTTCCATGCATGACGCGCCCGCCGTTTCGCTCTTCTTATCTGCTCTCGCCTCCCGTGCCGTTTTCGACAACCGCGCCTCTGGAAACTTAGAGCCACGTGTCACCAGATCAGTTCTTCTGGGCCCACACTGAGATCCTCAACGGCACGCATCCTTGCCACGTCATCGACCCCACAGCCTTTATAAAAACCGTGGGCGACAAGTACTTTCCTCCTTCCGAAAGTCGCGCGAGTGGCGTATCGTAACCGTACAAAAAATGGAGGGTGATAACGTGCGCTGCCAGCTCCCTGCTCCGGACCGGAGGTTAAGTACCCTCACTCGCCATTTGGTCGGTTCGTCTCCTCGCTCTCGAATGGCGTCTCAAAACCCTAGCCAGTCGATCTCGGTCTCTCCCACCGCCGGATTCGCCGGCAATTCCGTCTTCGCGAACATCGCTCAGGCGCCCGAGGATCCGATCTTGGGGGTAATCGATCAATCTCTCTCTCGATTTCTCTCGATTTGTATTCTCTCTCTCCCTTGTTTTCCTTTGAGTTCTTTTGCTCATCAGTGTGGGTTTTGATAGGTGACGGTCGCGTATAACAAGGATCAGAGCCCTGTCAAGGTGAATTTGGGGGTCGGAGCTTATCGGACTGAGGTGAGAATTTGTTTTGATCTTGAGATGAGGTTACGTGACTGATCTGGTGGTTTCTTGATGTTTGATCGATTCATTATCTTTAATAGGAAGGGAAGCCGCTTGTTTTGAATGTAGTGAGACGAGCGGAACAACTGCTAATTAATGATCGGTATGAATTATTTGATTACTTTTCTTTTACTGTTTTTTGTCTCTCTCTCAAAATGATTTTCACTGTCGCTGTTACTCCAGTATTTGTCACTCAAAACACCTGTTTAATTATCAAAGTTACTGATAGGGGGTTTAATACCTCTCTTTTTTCAATCAAAAAAGTTGATGTGATATAATTTTATTTGGATTTATCCTTCCTGCATACATCTAACATGGTTGGGTTTGGGGAATGCTGATAATCTTATATCTGTTGCTGTTCTTTCACTTTCCTGTGCAAAGTGCCAATGTTTGTCTCTTTGTGCGGATTGTGTAAACATCGTTTTTACGAACTTCTCCCAAAGGCAATTATCACCAAAATTTCGTTTCAGTTGAAAGAAAACAATATATGATGATTTTATAGCTGTGGAACCTCCTAGTATTTCCTTATATTGATGCTGTGATTGTGTTTTTATTTTGGATTAATGGGCACAATATATGATGATTTTCTTGCTGTGGAACCTCCTAGCATTTCCTTATATTGATGCTGTAATTGTGTTTTTATTTTGGATTAATGGGTATCTGATGATCTCTTTTGTTTTGCAATCTGTTCAGGTCGCGTGTGAAAGAGTACCTCCCAATCACGGGATTGGCGGATTTCAATAAATTAAGTGCTAAGCTAATATTTGGAGCTGACAGGTGGTTATTCTCTCTAACATGTGATGATATTTGCGCATTCTGTTTGCGTGCTATTCATCCTCTGGTGTGTATACGTGAAGCAATTTAAGAGAACTTGAGTAAATTGGTTTGTTTATGCGTATTGTTAGGCTAAGAATTGATTATTTATATATTATAGTTATGTGTGTCTCTTTATGCCTTTTGGGGTGGTAAAGTGTGATGTCTGGGATTAAGGTAATGCAAGCAAACACATAAAGGCCATTCTTCTTACCATAACTGAAGTAGGCTCCAGTTGCTCCAGGAGTTGCTAATATAGGCCTTGGTCCTTGTTACTTATGTTTAAACATTCAGTTTATTCATCAGCTTGCTTTGAATGGGAAAGATTGCTACTTAGGTACCCGGTAGTTTGAGTGTCCTATTTATCCATATGCTCACTGCTAGGGGTGTCAAATTCAATATCTGCCAGTTCATGAGACTTCCACATGAATGGTGACTACACATATTTGCATATGATGTGATGATGTATATGCATTTCCAAATTGTTAGTCTCTTACTTTCTTACAGATTAATTATCAAGGCATACTGCTAACTTGTGGTGATATCTATTTCATTTTAATAAGACCAAACTTTGGACAAGATTATCTGGATCTATACTCTTTTAGTTGGACGACTTTACATTTTATATATAGTTAGCGTATCTGATTGGATTCATCTTCTAGAAACTTGCTAAACTAGGTGAGCAATTGGACAGACCTGAAAGTTTGAAAGTACTTGATGTGCTGATAACAAGCAGAATTTAGCAGGAAGGAAGTAGACACAAACTGCTCGTCCTCCAAACTGCTCCAGCTCTAACATTTGTATATGCTCTCTTCTGAACTGTATATCGCTGCTCTACCTAACACTTAGAGCCTAAGTGCCAAATAGGGGTATAAGGATTTTGAGGGAGACTAATGGAAGACAATTTAAAGATTTCAAAACTGGAGGAACAATTTGTCCCTTTTAGAGGTCAAAGATTTTATTGTATTTGAGGAATAAAACTAGGAAGGAAAACTCAAAAGCAAATAAAAACGAACACATCTCTACCTCCTCCTTACTTCAGATGAATGATAAGCTCAGTAACCCAGGCCACACTCAACTGAATTGGGAGCTCTACGACTATAGAGGGAAGTTCCCCTAAATTCTCTCTGCTTTGTGGCTTTGCACCAACCTATGACCTCCCCGATAACCTGAAAAAAGTACTCTACTATAGTAATGATATGTGCTTATTGTATCCTTTTCTTCTTCATTCTGTCTCTTTCCTTGGTGTCCTTTTCCTCTTTTCTCACCGGAGCTGTTGGTTATTGCCATCATGTTTGATTTAAACTTCCTATTGAGAGGTTTGCCTGCCTGAGGATTAAGTCCTTTTGATTCATCTTGTGGATTTTGGTTCTTTTACAGTAAAATGGGATAAATGATCTATAGAACTTGTGTTAAGAATTTGAAGATAACTAACCTAACTTATTATATACACTCAAGATGCATGGCATAGCCCAAATTGTGAAAATTTATCCTGTAGTTGCATATACAATCTCCTATATGTTGATTGTAAATTTATTTCCCAGCAGAAAAAAGCATCATGGTAGAAATTTCATATTCTTTTTTTACTTCCTATTAAAATGATTGAGAGTAAGATCCACAATGCTTAATAATTCCTGGTCTTAGTCCACTGAAGCCATTTTCATTTTAAAGACATTTGAAGTATACAAAGTAATGTTGATTTTTCTGGCCATGACTATGGATATTTTGCACTGGAAATTTGTAATCACTGCATTTTCACATGGTTGTTGGTTATCTACATTATTGAATATTTTAGTGTATTCATCATTCCTCTTTTGCTGTATTTAACATACCTCTTTCTAATTCTTCCTGTGTGCTCCCCTTTGAAATTTATTATAGTATGACATAAGCTGTCTTATCACCTGATTTGTTGCAATACGGGTTTAAATAATTCTACTATTAGATATTCAATTGCTTTTGCTTATGCTTTTGTTGACTGCTCCATCCTATTCTGTCATATTAGTTTTCTTTAAACTTGGAGTAACAAAAGCTATTTCCCCTCCTTTTTGTATAGTCCTGCAATCCATCAAAGTCGGGTGGCTACAGTGCAATGTTTATCAGGTACTGGTGCATTGAGGGTTGGAGGCGAGTTTTTGGCCAGGCATTATCATGAAGTAAAGTCATAACTCTTGAAGTTTATTTTGGAGATATGAGCATTTGGGTGATTAAGATTCTAACTTAAAATAATCTTGTTCAGCTCACTATTTACATTCCACAACCAACATGGGGAAACCATCCAAAAGTTTTTACATTAGCAGGGCTTTCTGTCAAGAGTTATCGATATTATGATCCGGCGACGCGTGGGCTAAACTTTCAAGGTACTTGCTTTGAACATTGCCACATGCAATAGTTTTTTCTCTTTAGATCTTTGAAAGTTCCTTTATCGACTAATTTTAGAAAATCCATTGTATCTAACTGAAGTGTAAGATTCTTATTTATATGAGTTAGATCTTGATCCTCTTCTATCTAATCAAATTTAGAAAATAAATATCAGTGCATTTTAGAAGTTGAATGTATTCAACAACATGATTACACTATAATTTGGACCTTTTACTTTTAGAAAATAATTTTTACTTTTTAGAAAATTTATTTTTTTAAGGCTTATTTTCTTAATACATTTTTTAAACTTTTCTTGTTTTCCTAGAAACCTCCTTTAACTTCCAAATTCTCTAAACACCCCATGCAACTAACTGTTTCTCAATTTAGCCCATAACGGCGTTAACGACGAGCTTAAAATGACTTTCTTGCTCCTCGCAAAGAAACACATGTGAGACATGTGATGAACTAAGGGTAATATTGTCATAAAATTGACACATGAAAGTCACGTGACCACCCGCCAAACGGAGAGCCAAACAAAGAGTTAATGGCGAGTTAATGGAAGGTTTTTTTTTTTTTTTGGGAATTTTGAAGATAGTTGTGGTACTATTTTGGGATTTTGAAAGTTGGGAGGTTTTATGAGAAAACCAGGAAAGTTTAAGGGGATATTAAGAAAATAAGTCATTTTTAATTTTAGAAACCAATTTTAGAACTTTCGTGCTTATGGATTCTTTGGCTTTATTTGTGCCTCGGAGTTGAATGTAATTCTGTGTAACAAATATATTCATATTGCCATCTTTGCCCTTCTAGACTTTTTGTTAGTCTAGGATAATTTTGGAGGATTGCACCTTTTCAAGAGGTTAAAGGAATAAATAGTTTTTCCTGCCCTCCAACTGACCTTCAATAATTTATGGCAAGCCTCCTTTTCTCGGTAGTCTCCTTTTACAGGGATCAATGCCAATTCAGACGATTGAAAGTAGGTTACTGCTGGCGGTCTGGTGTTTGTATAATTGTCTAAAGCTTCTTTGAAACTGGTGCTTCAATAGCTGACCCCATCTTGGTGGGAAAATGGGATGGCGATGAAGAGAAATTATGTACTTAAAGAAATCCTAGGGGTTAAATGTACATGGGCTGGGGGTCTGCTGGCATCTTTGCTCTTTGGTTCATATTGTAGATTATTTCTTATAAAAACTAAGTTCCAGCAACATGCTAATTTTTTTTACTCAATGTAATGCCCCATGTCAACCGTGTTTCAGTACTTAGTATTTCTTTCCCTCATTGATTAATGTCACATGCCAATAACTCAGTAACCTTTCTCTGTTTATCATATGACCAAAAATATCTGCTGTAACAGGTTTGTTAGAGGATCTTTCAGCTGCAGCTCCTGGGGCGATAGTCCTTCTTCATGCATGCGCACACAACCCTACTGGAGTAGATCCAACTGTTGATCAGTGGGAGCAGATAAGGCAGTTGATGAGATCAAAGGGTTGATGCCTTTCTTTGATAGTGCTTATCAGGTAATCGGAAGTTAAAAGAAAAAAAAAATCAGGCTGGTTTTAACTCAGATAGACAGCTGTCATAACTCAAGCAGTTAAGGTGTATAATGTTGCATAGAGATGGTGTCCTTTTACTGTGATTTCCATGTAGGGTTGATTCCTTTATAAGCATAGTCTTGAAAGCGTGCTTAACTTGAAGTGTAGAAAGTAGAAACAAGAATTATAAGTTTTAATGCATATCTTAAAAATGTTGCCCATGGTAGTCATCATATGGTGGCTAACCTGGTTGATAAGTTGCTCAAAGAGTGGAACTCTTTCTTTGTGTTCTCTCTCTATTTTACTTCTAATTACACGTGTACATCTTTTGTAGGGTTTTGCTAGTGGAAGTTTGGACACAGATGCAGAGTCTGTTCGCATGTTTGTTGCAGATGGTGGAGAATGCCTTGTAGCTCAAAGCTATGCAAAGAATATGGGTTTATATGGAGAACGTGTTGGTGCACTCAGCATTGTATGAATCTCTGACCACCTTAACCCCTTAACTTTTCTAATATTTTTAGGTAGTCATTAGTTTCCAGTGCGGCTCTTTGCTGGTGGTTATATATTGTCTGACTTGCCTTTTTCTTATGAAAATACATGCATCCATATAACAGCTTCTGATTCGAAGGGCCATCTTTTTATAAGTGCATCTTGTTTATGTTACCTTAATGTTAACCATGACAAGGTTACATAATGCTACATAAAGAATGCCAAGGCGTTTTTCAGGATAGTTTACCTAGGCCTTTTGACCGTTTTAGTCACTCTAATCTCTTACCTGCTCCACTTGAGCACTGGTTCTTGTCAGATCATCCCACTTCTGTTGCAGATCTCTCGTTATCGGATGTTTTTCATGTTCACCACTTTTTTAGAGCTATGTAAGGTTGAGTAGCGTAGTAGGCCCTTTTTGTCTTTTGTTGTTGACTTTGTTTATACATGTGTTTGTTGAATGCCATTGAATAAATATAGGAATACAGAGTAATTTTCTTTATAGTATGTAATTTCTACAGGCGAAGTAATTGCTCTTTATGTTATTTAACCTATGGATCTGTTGTATCTGTAGCAAGCGAAGCTTCTTCATGTTGCAATCTTTATTGTTTGGCAAAATGTATAATGCATGGACAGCACTAAAGCTACCGCCCTCTACGTTATGGAGAAACCAGAAAAGTATTCTCCAGTCACCAAACTCATTGCCTCAATTAAGTTTGATTCGTTAAAAAAATAAAAACAGGGTGCAAAATGGTCCAAATTCTTTAAGAGAGGAAAGCCCATTACTTTCTTCCCTCCTCCGTGCAATATGAGAAAGATGGGCGTAGTAGCACACACTATGTGGCAGGGTCAGACAAAGTGATGTTCTTTGTTACCTTCTTGTGGGAACATAGAAACTAGTGAAAGATCAATCACTTTTCACTACTTCCTCAAACAGTAGCCAAAAAAGCTCAAGGGGAGCTGAACTCTGAGTACTGGATGTAATCAGTGGTGATTAAAACCTAGTGTTCAGAGATTCAGACACACTTATTTGCATTTTAAGGGCATGTTGGTCAACATAGAATAAAAGTATTGAAGATTTTCCCATTTCTTAATGCTTTATGCTTGAAGAGAATTCTAAAATACTTTTGATGTATTATTTGATAAGCTTATCTAATGTGCTTTTGCCCGCATATCATTGTACAGCTTAACAATCACAGAATAGTTTGTGGTAGTAAGTGAATATCTCTTCATTTTAGTGAGCAAAATATACACGAGAATTTTTTTCTAAGAGGTAGTAAATTTCCTATTGTGCTCATGGTTTGTTGGCTCAGTCTTCTCCAGTTCTGTTTAGAAACTAGACAAAGTGTGATCCAATTCAAAATTATCTTAGAATTCATCATCTTCATTACCAATTTGCCATTATCTAAATATTCACAAAGTGAGGTGAGCTATTCAGTGATTTGGATCCCTCTCATCCACTTTTTTTAGTGGGCGACCCAATGTTTCTATCCTAACCCACACACGCGCCCCGCCAGTCCCGCACATTACATTTGGAAATAATCATAACTATCCACGAAGTTAATGGATGTTTATGTTGTTGCATTGGACCATCTACTTCAGATGAGGGGATGCGTATGCGTATCTGCAGCACAGGGCTCTACGAAAGGTTTCACAAAATTTCACAACTAGATGTCAAGCTTATGTTAACCCTCTAAATTTTGCCACCATTTCTGGCAAAATTAAACCAAGCCCATGGAACTGTTTGACGTAAATCCTAAAGGATACTAGTTTATTTGCTTTCAAATTATTTGAAAGAATTCTGTTTAAACTACTTCTCTCCTGCTTGGTTGAGCCCTTTTAAAAAGCATTCTATTTTTTGTTTGATGAGCCTCTATTTCTAGTCTGTTTTTGCCTTTAATTTGTGTTATTTATTCGTCTTATCTAATTGACATCAATCCCTACAGGTTTGCGGTAGTGCTGATGTGGCAGGTAGAGTTGAGAGTCAGCTGAAGCTTGTTATTAGGCCTATGTATTCTAATCCTCCAATTCATGGAGCATCCATCGTGGCAACCATTCTTAAGGACAGGTATTAGGTCTACACAGATCACTATTTGCTCTTTGAATAGTATTAAAATTCAGTAAAACAGTTTATTAAACTCGGTTTATTTAAATGGTAGCAAACTAAGTTTGCTTGTAATTCATTTGCCTTTTTTGTTTATAAGTTCCCTTCTATATCAAGTCTTTTCTTCTCTCTTCGCTGAGTATATTCCAGAAATTTTGGATTGTTGACCCCCAAGTGCATACCATATGACCAGAAAGGTTGGTCACCCATCTGAACTCTTTAAGCTATTTATTTTACTAAGATGATTGTTCAAGAGATAGGGGGAGGAGAAAAGAGATTTGCACATGGTTTTGATTGATTTAGGAAAAGATTATAGTTATGTCCCTAGAGATGTGGTTAATTTGGGAAAGACATAAGTATCTAATGGGTATATTTACTAGGTACATTGATGTGATCTAGATATATGTATGATGCAGTGGGATAAATCAGGTGAGAACATTTGGATGGAGACATAGCTAGTCATACATATAGCAAGGACCAACATTTATTGCTTATAAATTTGCATAATTATGGATGTACTAACTAGGCATAGTCCCATGCATAATGTTTTGTTGATGATAGTATTAGTTGATGAGTTGGGGGGAGATAATTTCCAGAGTAAAAAGGTGGAGAAAAGTTTTGATGTCTAAAAGATCTAGAATAGTACAACTAAAACAGAATTTATAGGGTGTAAGTTTAGTAGAATTGTGAGAAGAGATGAGCAATATAGCACATATTGATGGTCGAGAAATACCTCAGATTGACCACTTCACTATTTTGATTAACCATTCATCAAGATAGTGAAGATGTGACCCATAAAATGGGGAAGTATCAATTGAGATTGTTTGGGCATGTGCAATGGAGGCCAACAAACACGCCAATCATAGATGATAGAACCGTAGCTAACGAATCAACGTATACGGTCAAACTAACATCGATAGAAGTCATAAAAAAAGATATGATAATTGTTAATTTAACAAAGGAGATGGTCACAAACAGAGGAATGGAGGAAAATGATTCATGTAGCCGCTTCTAAAGACCTTTTTTCATTGCTTGTTAGACAGTGTGATCAGAAAAGGTACATTCCTTACCCGCCAACTAGACATAGTTGTGTAGCAATGATATTCTGTCAATCTAGACTTTGATCATATGTTTAACTGTCAATTTCAGACCTGATTATTATTTTCTCGGTCTGTCAACCTTTTACCCGATCATGTACTTTAGCTCCATGGGACCAGTAATAGGAGTTCACTCCTGCCATGTTTTGATGGGCCAGAGGCTTAGATGGTGGCGGTGGTGGAATTCCTGTCCGTCTTTGGTGTGATTAACATGAATGGGTGTGGCTTCTTAACTTGTCCATCATTGAAGGAAGTAACATGGAAAGTGGGGCTTCTAATTTATCAAGGAACAGAGTCAATCAACTTTTAATTTTTAAGTAAATGCCTCTGCTTTGGTGTTGATGTGGAGGAAATCTCGGACCGTCTTTAAAGGATCTAATTTGAATGGGCTGGCTTCTAATTTTGACCATAAGATAGCTTTTGTCTATATTAAATTTTAGGTACATACTTCTGCTACTTTGTTTTTTCATACTGATGTTTGCAGATATGAATCAGGTATGTTGGCAACTTGCCATGTCCAAACTGCTTTTGTTTGTTTGACTTACAGGACTTGCCTCTCATTTTATCTATTCTATTTTTCTAACAAATTCCAAAACCTTTTGAAAAAAAATAAAAACCGTTTCTTATTATTCTTCTATTAATGTAACTGCACATTTCTTGGCATAATTTTATGTGCTAAGTAACTGATGTTTGCTGCATCCTTGATTTAGTGCAATGTACAATGAATGGACCATTGAGTTGAAAGCCATGGCTGATCGGATAATCAGCATGCGTCAACAGCTTTTTGATGCTTTACAAACACGAGGTAGCCGTGCTCCCCCCCTTACTGTTTTCATTAAATAAACTTGTTCCTTGTTCAATAGTGTCATTGTTGCTTTCTCTCGTTATTTAGAAATATACAGGTCAAAACACTCCACCTTTAGTCCAAATATTCCTTATGATTACTGTGGATAAAGTAAAAATAAACAGTGACAGTATGCAGAGTCCTGCATGATCACAATGTTTTCGTTGCCAAATATTCATTATGATTACTGTGGATAAAGTAAAAATAAACAGTGACAGTATGCAGAGTCCTGCATGATCACAATGTTTTCGTCGCCATCAGCCTTTATGCACAAGTGCATTAAAGATTCACTATTTTGTGCTTTATTGATTTAACAATTCCAAACCCCCCCCCCACAAAAAAAAAAAAAAAAACAAAAAAAACAAAAAAAAAACAAAAAAAAAAAAAAAAAGAAAGAAAGAAAGAAAGAAAACACCACCACCAGCACCACCACCCAAAAAAAAAAAAAAAAAAGAAGGAATTTAGCAACCTAAAAGGTGTGTAGAATTGGTATACTGAGAATAAGGAGAGGGGGGGGGGGGGGGACGGACTCGAAGAAGTTTCATTTTTACATCTCCTGGATGTCACCTTGAGTAATCATGGTATGGCATGCCTATTCATCAGTTTATATTGTTAGTGCTAACCCTTGAGTTCTATTCTGCTGACCATTTTCTTTTACCCATGTATACAATCATTGAGTAGGGCACTAGAAAGATGTCCAATTTTCAGTTGTTTGGTCTAGCGTTTAGATGCAGATGTAAAAATGTCTCTCTTCTCATACTTCATTTAGCTGATGGACTTCCATTATGGCTATGCAGGAACACCTGGTGACTGGAGTCACATCATTAAGCAGATTGGAATGTTCACTTTCACAGGGCTTAATACTGAGCAAGTTGCCTTCATGACAAAGGAATATCACATCTACATGACTTCTGACGGGTAAGGATGACCCTCAAGTATCTTGGTTGAAGCTATTTTTATCTTGTTCTACATAGTAACTTAACACTGTTGTCACAGTCGTGTGTGAAAAAAATGATGAGGTGTGGTTGCCTCTTACAGTCCTTGAGTATCATCCTGGTGGTATATCTTAAATCCTGAATATTAGCGAGTAACGCTTTCCATCTACTCTTTTATATCATGGATGATATGATCATCAACATTGGCAACTGCTAATTAATCTGTCAGATTGGAACTCTAGACCATATATTAATGTTGGCAATACAGCGGTCTTGTTGCTTACTGTTGTTTATTAAATCTATTTCAAGTTTAATTGAACATCTTGTTTGATTGTACACAGGAGGATCAGCATGGCAGGTTTAAGCTCAAGGACTGTTCCCCATCTTGCAGATGCCATACATGCGGCTGTCACTCGCATGAGCTGATGCGTTGGACATGGATATGCTTCCGACAACTCTGCAAAAGTTGTAATTTCTCGATTTTGCTGTGTTAATTTCTCACTCTGTAATAAATCCAACTTGACTGAGACCTGGAGCAAAATGTAATTGGAGCAAAACATTTTGGATCTTTATAATACAGCGAGAGTTAATGAGAACAATACATCTTCTTTCTTATTAGAAGTTAGGTTTCTGTGAGTGTGTATGTAACATTCCCCCTTCGCCAGTGAGGAGCTGAAGTGGTGGTCTCTATGAGTGATGTGATTCCCTCTCACATTACATAACAGAAAAAATATTAAGCTGATCATATACTGGGGAGATTAAGAGTGCAGGTAACCATCTTTTATCATTAGTCTGCTTCATAGCTTGTGAGACGGCTACTTTGCTCGAATGGGCTCTGTGATATCGAACTGATAGGCTTTCATGCCTACTTTTAAGTGTTTGAAAAATGAGAATTCTCAGTTACTGCATATAAAACAAAACGAAGTTAATTGCAGCTCAACCTATGCAAAATTTGGTGGATTATTTTACTCGCCGATTTCTCAGATAGGGATGTTTCATTTCAAGGTGGTTGTCGAGTACATTTTGTTTAAGGTATTAGCCTAGATATTGAAACTACAAATGAGCTAGAACAGCGTACTTGCAGTTGGAATCTGAGTACTCAGGTAGTATTTTGTTACACTTGTACAAGTTTATATGATAGATTTTTCATGATTTAGTGTAGGAGGTTATTTTGTTTCAGAATATTTTTTTACTGTAGGTGGGATGTTTCAACTTTCAACAAGTTATGCCATTTTATTGATTGATCCATTGATTTATATTTTACATATTATTCAAAAGAATCAAACAAGGATAAGGTTATCATAGGGTTCCAACTGTCGACCTCTCAATGGATATTCTTCCACGCCAAGTTGCCACGTGTCTGGGCTAGATTCGCCAACAAATCACACCCAAACATTTCAAATCTTAGAGGTGGCCAGGTAGCTAACCAGAAGAGGAGAGCACTAGCAATCAGAAACAGAGAAGGCAGCCAGAAAGCAGTGACGCCGAATTACCAATGGCATCTCTAACCACCATGGTTGTTGCACAACCTGTGACCGTGAAGGGTCTTGGCGTCTGCTCCCTGCACGGCACCAAGCTCTCAGTCCGGTCTTCTCGCCGAGCTGCGGCACGCTCTAACATCAGGTACTGTGCTCTGGTCTGATCTTAGCAACTCACATCATGTAGATAAAAGTTGATGATTCATGATTGTGAATTCATGAGCTCAATATTGTTTGAATTCTTTTGTTAAGGTCCACTGGTGCTGTGGTGGCTAAGTACGGCGACAAGAGCGTATACTTTGATCTGGAAGACCTTGGCAACACAACTGGTCAGTGGGACTTGTACGGTTCTGATGCACCTTCTCCTTACAACCCACTTCAGGTATCTCAATTTTGTTGGCTGATTTAATTTATTTTGATCAGTATATATTTATTTTCCATTAAACATATCCAGCAGGAGATCTGTAGAGATCATAGATTACTCTAATTTTAACTATTTTATTAGCCAGTTATCTGCACAGCTTATCGACGGATATTGTTTTGTTCTAATTTTTATCTTGAACTTGTTCTTCTATACAAAATACTTGTAGTGAAATCTAATTCATGCATTGAGTATATAGGATTGCTTGATATGATTTGGAGAAGTACCTTACCTACTCAGTTACAAATTATGTACACAGAAGCGGAGCTCAGACCTTTTCAATGATGTGATGCATAAAAGACCCCATATGATCGTCTCTTGGATAGGCATGTGTACAAATTAGAATTGAGTTGGTAGAGAATCTTAGGTAAAGAATCTTCTATAAATTATTGGGATTGATCCTTTTATGGGCGAAGTAGCAAGTGATATTGTATCAAGGTTCAAGAGGTCTTTGGTTCAGATTCATCATTGACAATTCAGATATATTTGTTTTAACCTCGTTTACTCTGATTTACATCTTTTCACTGGCTCAAAGGTCCAAATGTGAGGGAGTATTAAAATTGCTCGATACACCCTATAAATTGTTGGCCTACAACCTATTAGGTTAACCACTTAACCTTGATTCTTAAAAAAGAGCATGTGTTTTCAACCCTAGTTGGATGGCTTCTCTCCCCTTCCAAGAAAATGAAGATAGGAGATTTTGACGACTGATTAATCGGCTTCTGCATGGATTACATCTTGTGAGATGGTTTTATCTTTTGATTTCTGTTTCAGAAAACATGGTTAGTTGGAAAACATACAGCTACTCGAATTCATTACAATATATTCTGCAAGACTCATATCCAGTTTCACCCAATAAATCATAAACTTAATTTATTTGATCAGTAGCTTTTATTGTCGAGAAGAATATGAAAACTCCTATATTCCCTATTCATCCAATCTAGTATCATGAACTAACCACTAGGCCACTCCTTTTCTAGTTGCACAATTTTGTTGGGACTTTGTAGAATACTTTTGTTATGTAGCTGGTTACGTTACCTTAAATTCTTTGGAGCATTCCTTACGGTGTACTATACTTAGGGCATGTTTGTTTCGCCGCAAAACGTCGCAAGTCGTAAGTCGTAAAATGTGAATGGAAAAAGTAAACAGTAGCAGAGAAAATATATTGTGTTTTACAGTGTTTGGTTGGAAAAGTGAAATTGTAAATGGAAAAGTATATTGTATTTTACGGTGTTTGGTTGGAAAAGTGAAAGTGTGAATGAGAAAGTATATGTGTTTTACGGTGTTTGGTTGATAACTTAAAAGTATAAGTGAAAAAGTTGGCAAAAAAATTAACTGTAGTAGTGATTTAAATATTATAAATACTATTAAATTAAGTATACTATTGAAAATTAATTGTACTAATAAATTTGAGATAAAATATTAATATTTTAATTATAACAATAATATTAATAAAATATTAGTAAAATTAGTAAAATATTACTAAAATATTAACTAAATAAATAATTATAAAATTTAAGAAAATATAAAGAACATTAATACAATTTTAAGGATACTAATAAAACATAAATATTAAAAAAATATTAAGAAAAATAATAAAATATAGTTATAATATTATAATATTATAAAATACTTAAGATTATTATAATATTAAATTTTATTATAATAATATTGTAATATCATAAAAATATAAAATAAACAAAACAAAATATAATTATAAATTTAATAATAAAATATTATTACAATATTAATATAATAAAATATTAATATAATTTTAAAGTATATTATAATATTAATAAAGTAATTATTTATATTAAGAAATAAATAAATTAAATATATAATAATTTTATAGTAAAGCATATTATTGTTATATTAATAAAATATTAAATCTAAATAAAATATTAAGAAAATTGGTGTAAATATTAATAAAATAATAAAGTATTAAATAACAATATTAAATTAAAATAATTAAATATTAAATATTAAAACAATATTAAAAATAATAAAAAACTAAAAATACAAATATAAAATAATTAGATAAGAAATTAAACACTATTAAATATTTAATAATATTAAATTATATATTGATTATCAAGTAATTGCTTTAGGACTGCAAGTGTACTACAAGTAGAATTTTACATGACCACAAAATTAACTGTAGCAATTGTAAGTGAGAAAATGTGAGTGTAAAAGTGAGATTTACATGACCACAAATTTAACTGTAGCAACTGTAAATGAGAAATGAGAATTGTATTTTGCAAGTTGTTTTGCAGCGAAACAAACAGCGGAAAATGGAAAAGAAGTTTTACGACTTGCGATTTTGCGGCCTTTTGCGGGGAAACAAACGGACCCTTAACTAATGATGCTCTGACATGGATCGCAGTTTATTGACAATCGTAGCAAATTAATTAATCTTTTCAAGAATTTACATGGATTACTTAGATAAAAACATAAAAAAATGTGGAGGGTGGATATGATGAAGGACGGAGGGAATTTAGGGTTTTGTGGTTAGAATTTAGCGGAATTGGGGAAGGATAGGGATTTTGGAGGTTGGGTATGACCACGGATTGCAACCCGGGCCTCAGCTTCACCGTCTGATTCGATTAATCATTAGATTAATTTCAACAGCATAGATTTTCATTGGGAAATAAATTATAATTCAAATCATCATTAATTCTCAAAGTTCAAATCTTCTCAAATTTAATCAAAATTAACTCCTAAATTTTAACAAAATTTATTCAAATCTAAATTAAATAAAAATCTAAATCATGCCAAATCAAATCAAATCTTCTTCAAATCTAAATTCAAAGTTAAATTTTAAATCTAAATAAATACTCGTAAATCTGAGCCATTCGATTATCATCATTCTCCCCAGCTTGAAAATATTCATCTTTGATTAATACAATGGTAAGTAATAAGGTAAGTCGAAGACGGTAAAAAATTTCTTTGAGGACATGAGGATAAAGGGGAAGGATGGAGAAGATCAGAAGAGTGAGGACGAGACAATCTTCATCAACATGGCGGCATAGAGATCTCAGCGATGACGACGAGGACTTGGTGGAGACTGAACAACATGGGATGGAGGCAGCGACGGTGATGCGACGACAATGATGAGGTGGAGGCAATGGAGGCATTGTGGCGGTGGCGATGTCATTGATCTAGAGCTTGCAGATAGGAGTTGGGGAAGAGATGATGAACAGTTTTTTTTCAAAAAAATTTCAGCTCTGATACCAAAATTGGTGAAGGACGAAGGGGAATTTAGAGTTTTGTGGTGGGAGTTTGGTGGAATTGAGGAAAAACAAGAATTTTAGGGGATGGATATAATCACGGATCGCAATCCGGGCCTCGGCTTCACCGTCTGGTTCGATTAATCTATGCGAATAATTCAAACAACACAAATTTTCATAGAGAAATAAATTTTAATTTAAATCATTGTTAATTTTCAAAGTCTATTACATAGCTATGTATAGCCTACAAAACGTGCACTACACATGCAATTATTGATAGGATCAAATCTTCTCAAATTTACTCTAAATTAACTCCTAAATCTTAACAAAATTTATCAAAATCTAAATTAAATAAAAATCTAAATCATGCCAAATCAAATCAAATTATCTTCAAATCTAAATTCAATTCTAAATTCAAAATCTAAATAAATACTAGTAAATCTGAGCCATCCGATTCTCATCAAGATATCAAATTAAGGAAGAATTTTGGGACTATATAAGGAAATCCTTGAGTTATTTTCCATACTCCATCTTGTTTCAGTTAATATAAAATTGATCCAGGGAATATTCACTATTTGTTTTATCCCTATTTAGGAGCTGTTTGGTTGCAAGGAAGTGGGCGGAAGTAAGGAAATAGGGAAGTATAATTGCTCACTTTCCTATCTATCCAAACACCGGAAAAGGAAAATAAGAAAACCTCTTTTCCTTTTATCTTTTTTCTTTTACACAACCATTTCCACATTTTCAGAGTGCTACAATTAATTTTGTGGTCATGTAAATCTCATTTGTAATAAATTGTAGCACAAAACAGTTAATTTTTTGACCATGTAAATCTCACTTGCATTCTAATTACAGTCTATTTTTTATTTTTCTTAATTAATTTTTATTTTAATATTATTTTACGGTCAACTTTGTGGTCAATTTTTCCACTTTCACTTTCATATTACCATCCAAACACCGGAAAAGACAAAATATTTTTCAAACCACACTTCCTAACAACATCCAAACACCGAAAAACTTACTAGCCAATTCTTAAGTTCCAAAGGGAATTATTATTACTTCCTCAATTCCTCACTTCCTCACTTTCACCCTTACGCATCTCTGGGTCTTTATCTATAGGTTGAAAGCAAATGAAATCAGATACAGGACAAGAGTAAGTTAATGTAAAGAAAGGTTCAGTAAAAAATGGGAGCAAATTTTAGTAGAAACCATCCTGGACCATAATTCTCAGCTCTCATGCTCTCTTAATCTTCAACGAATTCAACATTTGCTCAATTTGCGATAACTATTAGCAATCTTTCTCCCTTCTGTAAGGGATACTGCATTAACTATCAAATAGTTTTATGGTGATCTGTTGTATTCATGTGCTTGAGTCATTTCCTTAAAGTATTCTTAATGGTATGCGCAGGGACTATTCTCTCGCTGTTTTTACCAAAAAGAAAGACAAACATTTTTATGCATTGGATCAACTGGCCCCCTTTTCTTGTTTCTTTTTCTTGCATTCATGCAATGACAGATGCCCATGATGCTATTCCTTGATTCTATAATTTTCCTTGAATACATGTAGCACAATTATTGACCAATGGCAAGTAGATTATAAGAGTGTGCTTATATGTGATATTTCTTAGTTTGAAAGTTTGAATCCTGTGATGTGGTCTCTGATTCTTAATACTGGCTTGTAGTATGCTAGCTTAATGTACACACTGAGTCAAATACCCATAAATTTAGTGTTTATCTTTGCATAGAGGAGGTTCATAGTTCAGACCTTGTTAATTGTGTTATTAGACAGTTCAGAGATTTTTCATGTTGCTTCTATACTCTGCATTCACATGAACAAATACAAAGGTTCAATATGGACTTGTAAAAGAGCATACTTCTGCAGGTAATTTATCACTAAAAACTACATTATGGATACACTAGCATTTGTCAGATTGTGTTTATTTTGTGTCTTCGATATTCTTTTGGTGTGAGACTGTCATAAATTAACAACTGAACAGAAGTGGTCTGAAGCTGAAACAACAATAAAACAATACAAGTAGAACAACCCACACACAAAACACTTTAGAGCAGAGAGAGAAAATAGAGAAGCAAAATGGTGTTACTAGATGTTCAGCAAACTCTCCCAATGAACCCATACTTAGAATCCGAGCTCGACAAGCGGTTCACCCTCTTCCGTCTCTGGCGCTCCACTGATCACAGAGAGTTCCTCCGCCGGAACTCACTGTCAATTCGAGCCGTGGTCGGCAATCCCGGCACTGAAATGATCAGGGCATTGCCGAGGCTGGTGATAGCGTCATCCTATAGTGCCAGAGCCAACAAGATTGACATGGGCACGCAATGGCATAGCCAGGGGTTCAGTGTGTGTGTGTGGGTGGGTTGTGAGAGGGGGGGGGGGGGGGTGGGGGGTGGGGGCACAAAATTGTAAAGACGTTTAATACTAAATAGTAATGATTTTTTTTCTAAAAGACTAGGAGAAAGAAAGGGGTCTCAAAATCGAAATCTCCCAATTGATATTCTATTGCATAAAAACGACTTCAGAAAATAAACAAACACTTCAATTAGAAGCATGATATTTAGTCTAAATTGTATTTATAAATGTTAGACTCTTCTTCGCCTCTTAAAAGCAGATTCCTCTGTAAATAAAGCATGCAATGCAACATCAGTCCTCAAATTACACACACGTAAGGCTTTTCTAATCGTCATATCAAATTGTGCAGATAAATTTTCAATCATATAAATTCACAACCACATGAATTCCCAATTCAACAACATAAACACATGAATTCTCAATTCCAAAATCTCAATTCCCAATTCCCATTAGAAGCATGAATTCCCAATTACCAATACAACAAGGGTTCAAGTTATAACAACAGAACAAATTGAGTAATTGTTGAGCCCCGAGGCCGATGGAGATCGAGAGAGGAGGGTTGTGCTTAGGCAGAAGATAGAGGAGACAAGAACCAGTGAGGATCCTTGCGCTCCCCTGCAAAAAACCCATTTGCCAGAATCAATTCCATGAAAGTATATTGCAAGGATCTAAATTACAAAAAAGAAAACTAATAGATCAGGAATTAAAACAAAATGTCAAACTTCACCCAATTCAATGAGAGAATTTGCTGAAAAAGGAAGGAAATTTGTGTCTCCAGATCCCAAATCTCTCTTGATATTACACTAAGGTCTCACATATTAAGTGCAACAAATAATGAATTTTTCCATCCAAAATCATTAAAAATCGAATCTTTTAACGAAATTTTTGGTGGGAATACAAGAAATAAAATAAGATTGATGCTAAGGGCGTCAAGAAGATCAGAGATCGAGAGAGGAGGGCCGAGGGCGCCTCCGCCACTGTGCCACCCTGTGCCATTGGTGGGAATACAAGAAATAAAATACAACAAATATTAGTCATTTGCGCTAAACTTCATACATTGTTCTTTTTTATTACGCGTGATATGGATGGAGTGCTGATAATAATTCTAAATATCATCATCAACATAACTTAATTAAGTTTCTAGATGGTCATGTAACATGTGGGGGATTTAGTTGTCAGAGAGTGTGGGCTAAGTAACTAGGTGTCATAAGTAGGTTATTAGTGAATAAAAACAAGCAAGTTTATGTATAATGTTCATATGTATCATTTAGCATGACACATTTAAATACTCAAAACTCTCCTAAATATACTTTAGTATTTACCATATCAAGCCAAGTATTTTTCCCTGTGAACATAATTTCTTTTGGTGCCTAATTTCTGTAACTTTCATCTGGAATCTCAATGCAGAGCAAGTTCTTTGAGACGTTCGCGGCTCCTTTCACCAAGAGGGTTTGTTGCTCAAGTTTTTGATACTCGGGGGAGGCTCCACGCTCGCCTACCTCAGCTCGACAGCCTCAGGTGACATACTGCCCATCAAGAAAGGCCCTCAGCAGCCACCCAAGCTTGGTCCACGTGGCAAGATATAATTAGTTCGACAAATTGGTTCTCCATGTATCTCCCCCATTTTATGCTGTTCATGTGTACTTTGTTATCGACTTTGTAAGTACAACCTTCAACCTTGATAGAACCTCTGTGATCAGCAAATCTGAAACTTGAGTATAATTCTCTTGCACAGTGAAAATTCTTCGATTTTTAAGTTCATTACTTATATTTGAGTTATAAGTTCGTAGTTCACTGACACAATATTATGACCAGATGGAAACATTGCATGTGGTTGTGGAAATGACAGTAACACAGATGTTAAAAATGATGCTTGCATGCTTACTGCTTATCAGTGATGTTAAGTTTTGAATACGTGGACTCACAAGTTCAAGACATACCTCTGGTCTCTTAGTGAGAGGATTTATAAACTTTGCATTAAGAGATGTTTGCACTTCAAAAGTTTAGCCCCCAATCTCCCAAAAAAGAGGTTTTTGTAGCTTGAGTTTTATCAGAATACCTTTGGTTGACACATGGTTTGACCCAGTTATTTCTTTTCGCACATTCACACGTCTTACCAACTCTTTTACTAGTTTTTATTTGGAAGAATGGTAATTTGTTTCGTTAAATCTGAGTTGTATTTTGTCTCTTAAATCAGAGTAAATACTAACAGCAAAACACCATAACCAGAAAATGGAGAAGAAAGTCTTGATTCCTTAATCAAATCAAGTTCTAAGTCTAACACCACAATATCATGGATGCACTTGTCTACTGTTAATATCATAGGTAAAACAACATCACCTGACTTGACCCCACCAACTTAAATCACAAGTTAATGAGCCCCAGTGTGCAGACAGACCAGACCACAAAGTCACAAAGCAGCCAGCCCCATTCAATGCCCATGAGATGGAGAGTAGTCAATGTACCCCAAGTGACAGTTGTGCAGAATTTTCCTCACTGATCTGCACACACTTTGCCACTTGCTTGTTCCTCTCCTCTAAAACCCTTATTGTGTTCAATTTCTCACCCTCTCCCCATGAATCATTAATCTACTTCCTGCTTCTCACATCCTTCAGATTTCAAGGTGCACACACTTCTCTTCTCGTTTCTTCTTTAAATTTCAAGTTAATGAGCCCTGTAAATGATTTCTTGGGTCTTATTATGTCTTCTATATGTATGAGTCCTTGTGTCCTGTCTTTACGTATCACATAATGCATAAGTGTTGTTAGTTAACCATGTGTTTTAATAAATTTCTGCTATCAGTTCTTTGTTCTTCTCATTTTCTTCTTGATATGTAACATGCATCAATATATCAGTTCTGAGATCTACTCTTTTAAGTTGCATTTGGTACCTGAACAGGCCACTATGGCCTAAAAAGGCCATACAACTAACCATGGGTGATGATAAAAATAGTGAAACAAAGCTGTTGGATATCTCTAGGGAAGCCCACAAGCTGACCCAGATGAACAATTCATGGCCAAAGGCCCCAAATTTCGATGGCAGATCAAAGGACATCATGAAAGATTTATTAAGAGGTGCTTTTGATCTCCAAGAGTCCATGATGGCACTTAAAAGGCTAAAGAAGCATCAAAAGTGATGTCTCATGAGATGGCTAAAGAAAGAGAATTGGAAGTGGGACAGGTTGGTTTTGGACTAATGGGTACTTCTGAGAGATTTGAGAGGCTTGCCATGGGTGGTTTTTTGTCTAATTACATTGCTGAATTGAAGAAAGTGGTCAGAGAGAGCAGTTGTAGTCAACACACTGGAAAGAAGCCGATCACTGGGGGTTTTAATGAGCTGGGCAATGAGCGGTGATCTCCATGCCCAGCTCAAGAAGGCGAATGGACTGAATTTGATTGCAAAGCTCATGGGACTGGAAGAAAGGTTCCCTTCAGAGACTGAGAATCCTACAAGAAAAGAACACAAGACAGGAAAATTTTCATGGATTGAGAAGAATTCAGAGCATAGGACAAAGACAGTAAAGGATACTGTTGAGATTGTGAAAAAAAAAAGGTACAAGAGAGTGATGAAATCAATGAATGTGAAACCATGAGAACTACACAATTGCCTTATTCTGGTCCTCAATCTGATAAAGTTCTTGTTTTGAAGAAAAGCCGAGCTATGAGCCTGATTCCAGAAGAGAGAATTTGTGGGAATGTGCAGTTGTTATAGAGAAAATCTGAGAGAAAAGAAGTGGAGAACACGAAGAGATCGGATAAAGTGGTATCGTGTCAAAAGACTACATCTTGCTTCTGTTGGTCAACAACAGCAGAGGAAAGTGGTACACGATGAGAGGTCAAAATCTCTTTTGAATAAAAGGATAACTGGAGACACGAAGGAGTTAAGGCTACTGCTGTTTCAAGATCTCAGGCCAAAGTTGTATCGAGAGCACCAGCTAAATCTGATAGAGAAGGAGCACAAAAAACTGGTTTCTCATCAAATGATCAGCTCATTATTTCTAGAGGAGCGATTGCGTCAAGAAAGCAGAATTCGGTCTCTTTGAAACACGTTCCTTAAACTTTTACTAATCTTGTGAAGATAAAGAAGATCTCTGGAAGTGAATCCAGTCAGAAAATCCATGGACATCAAAGTAGTGGCAAGTCCTTTTCCCTTCTATTTACTTGTGCTTCTGAACTGTTTGTTTCTTAGGCACATAACAAACTAGACATCTTGCAACAAATGAAGGAACTTTGTGATTTCTCAGAGATAAATCCATTATTAGAATTGTTTTCTCATGCTCAAGTCAGCTGCATATTTCCTTGATTCTGAACTGTATTGTGCATTTCATCAATATTTTTCTCGTATAGACTGGTAATGTCAAAGAAACCAACCAAATCTATAATTTGCGCGTTGATGCGCCCCGAAAACAACTGGAGAAGAATTCCACACCTTACAACAGAGGTAAACATCTGTTTCTATGTGGAAATTTTCACAAGCTGGCCTATTTTATTCTTTTCTTTTCTTTTTCCTGTTCTGTTTAAAAAAGAAAAAAGACAAAAAAGAAACTCTCTATTGTATGAAATACTTGACTGATCAAGTAACTAAAGGCTCGCCACTGATTGCAGGAAATTCCATAGTAAAGAGTCGAAGCTCTTTTGTGAAGTTGTGGTGAAGAGTAGCAAATGTAACAGAAGCTCAAGACCACAAGATTCTTCTCCGTTTCCAAGTAACAAAGCCAACATCCAAACATCAATTAAAGCAATCGAACACGATATCCAACTATTGCTTCTGAGAAACCAGTCCTTCATCAGCCATGCACAAGTGCTTTTCAGACTTGATGGCTATCAAACCATACACCATAAAAATTGTCAGGGCATTCTCAAGCCTGGAACAAGAAATGTTGAGCTCGTCTTAGATTGTGCAAAGGAATTAATGATCCGAAAACGGCACCAAGCAGCGGTTTAAAATCACCATGTGCTGCAAACAAGCTTGTGGAGTTTGGTAGCTGCTGTGTCTCTGGATCAGTTGGTGAATGAAATCAGTAAGAGGATCGAGATACTGAATGGTTACAGTAAATATGTTGCTGGTGTTAGTATAAAAGACGGTATTTATGCGAAACTGAAGAGAGATCTCAGATGCAGAGATGTGATGCTGAATGCAATGTGGGATGTGGTGTGGGTGAATTGGGTGTGTGTGAAAGAAGGCTGGTGTTGAGGCACTGAGAACCAACCAAAGAACACAACCCTAAATTACAAACACCATACAAAGAAAGGGAGACAAAGGTTCGACAAGATGCCTACATCCCCAGGGTAGAAGAGAGAGAGATCTATTTATGATTTACACAAGATTACAAGATGATTGCAATTGGTTCTCTCAAGAACTCACTCAGAAATTAACCAACTCTAAATGAGTTCACATCCTCTTTTTATAGAGAGAAGAATAAACTCTCAAATCAGCTCTAGGTTGGGTTCAGAAACAGCTCTGACCCGACTACCGATCAATCGACCGATTCAAGTATGAGATCGACCACCGGGTCGACTGCGCAAACTGTAGGACTTACAGGAAATGTCAGTTGACCGGCCGGTCGACCGACCAAATGTGGTCTTCTTCCTCCTGCAACATCGGTCGACCGCTCGGTCGACCTATTTCAATTCTTGTGCATCTCGGTCGATCGCACAGTCAGCCAAACCTTTGGCATAGAGTTTAAAAACTCTATTTTCCTTTTTTCCCCTTTGTCTACATTCTCCCTGTCGGTGAAGAGTTTTCAAATCTGAGCCAACTCCAATGAACTCCTGGCGAAATTGACACACGATCTCGACTTGACCGAACGGACCAAACGGTTCCAAATAAATCACCAACATACTTACAATTGATTTCAAATAATCATATCGGATCCAAATTGAGTTTGTCGTCTCCTCGGATAACTCTCTCCAAACTCTAATATCAATTGTAAAGATTCTAAATTTCAGCTTAGCCATCCAAACAGAATGCACCATACATGCATTCCCAACACTCCACCGAAGAGAATCAACACTATATGAGCTGAACAACGCATGTGTCTACAACTCAGCAATTGAATGAAATATCATTCCAAATGATCTCAAGAAAAATTTCAACATGAGCCAACACTGACTCAACAACTGACTGACACTCCAATCTAATTGTTTCAAGATGGTCCAACTAAATCTGAGTAGAGCATACCACATAACCAACTTTAGTTTAACAAACTGGATACACGCCCCCTTATGTAAGCTTAACTATCTTCTCATCGTAAGATAAAATGTTCATCGAGATCACAACTCTTCAACTTTAAGTGAAGTCCAAATTTCAGCTTCCGCTGCTAATTCTCGAGAACCCAATGACTCAAATAGCTTCATACTGACTGCACCACCAAACGGCTGTGCCATCACGACTGCCAACGTACCCTCTACCAAAGGGATCAAGCCTGTCGTAATTCATTCAAATGAGTTCCACCGAGCTCACCAATTCTTTTCTTTGCAGCAACAAACCCAACTGGTCGAATTATATGAATCTCATCAACATGAGATCCATGCTTTTTTATAACCCACATTTATGGATTTTTTTGGTTCCTCTAGTTGCATATGAATCATCTTTTTCAACATGCTTAGTATCTATATCGGTTATTCAATCTCCACCCTATGTCACAACCGATAGAATCCCAAACGATACTGAACCAACTGGACATTATAGAGTAGTATTACCCTTCACCCGCTGTGATACTTCTGACTTGGTCTCCATTGCCTCTACTTGCTTGGGAGACGGTAGGCTTCACCATTGAAGCCTCCTCCAATGTGACATGCCTACTTGAGACAAACTCTTTGTTTTTTGGATCCCATAATTTGTAACCTTTTAAGTCTTTCTTGTATCTCAAAAATACCAATTTGTTCACCTTAGAGTCCAACATATCTTTCTTGACATCAACATAGGCCAGACAACCAAATACTCTAAGTGAATCATGATCATAAGCAGCTCCATCTGATCAAATTTTCAAAGGAGTTTTATCTCCTATCGTAGTTGTCGGTAGCTTATTCAAGAGATAACTAGCAACTCAATCGTCGCAGCCTAAAATGATTTGTCCAACGATGCATTAGATAACAAATACCGAACCTTCTCCAGCAAGGTATGATTCACCTCTCTGGCTACGCAATTTTTTTTCGTTTGTGAAGTAGGTCTCGATATTATTGATCTGGCAAAACTGCAGGAAAGAATCATTGTACTCCTCAACATGATTATACCGGAGCACCTTGATCTTCCTATCTTTTTGATTTTTCATTTGATTCTTCCACTTCACCAACAACTCTAGGGTTTCAACTCTCTATCATAGGGTATACCCAACAATGCTTAGAGTAATCATCTACAGCTGAGATAAAGTACTGATGGTCTCCAAGTGATGCATTCTTGGTAGGACCCCAAACATCCTCGTGAATACAATTAAGAAGACCATACAAATGGTGAGTATCAACGTCGAATTTCACCTTCTTGTCCAGAACACTACTTTCACGTGCTGTCAATGGCAGGTCGATGCACCTCCCAATGCTTGATCTTACTTCAAGCTTGCTTTTTTGTGCCCACTATGCCATGATCTGATAGAATCTCCATCTAACTGTCCTAAAGACGTCAATCCAGTAACCGCATTACCCATTAAGTAGTACACCTTATTGCGTCTAATGCCCTTCAGAACAAACAACAAGCCGCTAGATATCTTGATAATGCCTTCTCCAAGAGTCCCTCTGAGACCCTCCGCTTCCAAAGCTCCAACGTAGATCAAATTCATCATACGAGGAATATATCTCACTTCCTTCAACTCTCTCAATGTCCCATCATACATCCTGATACAAACTGTACCCTTAACAACTAACCGGTATGTGTGATCTGAAAATCACCTAGAGGGGAGGGGGGGTGAATAGGTGATAATGTTAATCAATGCACAATTAAAAATATGATGCAACAATTGCCCAAAACAAGACTAGAAGCCGAATGCCCCACGAAGGGTTCTGAACTCCTTCTTCGTGAATCCTCTAGATATGAGTTGGAGGTGCGCAATGCAATCTTATTGTATGGGATTTTGATTGACAATATAAATATGAAACAAGTGAATATTGCAATGAAAATAGAAAGTAAGTAATAGAAGCAATGAAAGTAAAGCAAGAAGTAAGAGCAAGTAAACCAAACGCAAACACCGAGAATTTTTCCGAGGTTCGAGCACCCAGCTCTACGTCCCCCGCCTTCCCCAGAAGGATTTCTAACCACTATAACTTCACAAAGAGGTTACAAATACACCAGAGTACCCAACTCCACAATCTCAAGTACAAGTATTCTCTTGGTGATCAAAAGACCACAAACTCTCTTTTGAAAAATTCTTTTCCCTTACAAAATCCTTGTAGAACAATGAGTAAGATTGAAGCTCTTGTATGTAAGTGGAAAAAGAAAATGAAATCAGAGAGTTTTGAAAAACACTTCAGAAAATGAGAGAGATTTTCAGCACAAAAACCAAGAAATGAAACTCTTTTGAATGCCTTAAACTTTTGAAACTTTTGCAAATTTTTGTTGTAAAGAAACCTCTCCATAATCACCCCTATTTATAGGAGAGGGTTAGGGATTAAGGAGTAAACCCACTTAATGCTAATTAGGAAGTATTAGGTTCAGAAAATATCATTTAAACACTTTTAAGAAAGAAAAAGACAAAAATAAAACATGTTTAAAAAGTAGCCATTATGGCTGAAACGACTCTCTCGGTCGACCGACCGGTCGACCGGGGTTCAAATAAAAGAGCCGTTGCAGGCTCTCGATCGACCGCCCGGTCGACTGGGCACAAACAGAGAGCAAGTGCACTACAGTCGGCCGACCGCCCGGTCGACCGAAAAACGTGCACACATGCACGCACCAAACTGCCAGAAGCTCGGTCGACTGGGTCGGTCGACCGTTCTGACCTGACCTAGTGTCGGTCGATCGGACGGTCGACCGGCTCAGGCCAAAAACTGAGTTTGAAAAAGAATTTAGAGGAGATCTTGAAATTTAACAAAATAGTTTTGATTAGAGATATGTATAAAACATAAAATTGAGTTTGTAAGCAAAAGATTGTATTTAAAAATATTTTGTACATATTATAGGGAATATTTTTAGGAAAGACATGTGCACAAAAACGTGTGTGTTGGATTATAGAGCTTCAAACCTATCCACTATTCTTTAACAAAATTATAAACCTAGAAACAAATCTAATGAAGTCTCTTGAGCCATCTTGAAGTCTTGAGCCTTGCAATGCCTTGCTAGAGCCTTCTCTTCTATGTTCCTTCCTAGATGTGTCAAATGCCTTATTTGCTTCATGAACTTAGAAATTTTTGCAATAACCAAGCAATGGCCTCCAAACATGGTACAAACCTAAAACTTATCTTGAACAAACTAATTAGTACCAAATAGCTCTTGTTTGTTTTGTTATCATCAAAACTCTAAACAAATGGAGAGTGTAACCTTTTGGGCCAACAATCTCCCCCTTTTTGATGATGACAAAACAAATAGGCTATGTTTAAAAAATAATAAAAGAGAGGTGAAAGCTCCCCCTCAAATTATGCTATATTAAACAAAGAAAAACAATTTAAATGGCAAGCAAAAGCCATGAGACTCAAAACCATGAGGTATAAAATACTTGCAAAACACTTAAACTCAAGTACAAGAAATCATAAAAACACTTACATATATAAACTCATATGGAACCAAAACCATATGAACTCATATTTCCATATATAAACTCATTCTCCCCCTTTTTATCATACATCAAAAAGGGTTAAGAAAACATTTTTATTCAATAACACAAACATTAAGTTCACCACAAATAAAGAAAAATCTAGCAAAATCAAGTGGTTTAGTGAAAATTCGGCAAGTTGCAAATCCGTAGAAACATACTCAATATCTATATCACCTTTCTTAAAATGATCTCTAAGAAAGTGATATCTAATCTCAATGTGCTTGGTCTTACTGTGTTGATTTGCATTCTTAGTCATATGTATAGTACTAGTATTATCACAAAATATTTTTATATGGTTATAATGCAAATCATAATTAAGGAGAGTATGTTTCATCCAAAGGACTTGTGCACAACAAGCCCCGCGGCAATATACTCCGCCTCGGCGGTTGAGAGAGCTATTTGTTTCCTAGAGGACCATGAAACAAGACAATTACCAAGAAATTAACATGTCCCACTAGTACTCTTTCGATCTACTCTACAACCCGTATAGTCGGCATCCGAATAACTCGTCATTGAGAAATCTCCGGTTTTCGAATACCAAAGACCCATTCCAATTGTACCCTTAATGTAACGAATGATGCGTTTTACCGCAATAAGATGAGACTCTTTAGGACACGATTGGAATCTAGCACAAAGACACACACTAAACATGATGTCCGGCCTACTTACCGTCAAATACAACAACCTTCCTATCATGCTTCTATATAACTTAATATCAACACATTTACCTTGGTTATCTTTATCAAGCTTGGTTGTAGTTGCCATGGGAGTGTTGCAAACTTTTGAACCTTCAAGTCCAAACTTCTTTACGAGTTCCTTTGCATACTTGGCTTGACATATGAAATTCTCATCTTGCAATTGCTTGATTTGGAGTCCAAGAAAGAAATTCAATTCACCCATGGAAGACATTTCAAACTCACATTGCGTAACCTTTTCAAATTCCTTGCATAAAAACTCATTAGTAGAACCAAAAATTATATCATCCACATAAATTTGCACAATTAAAATGTCATTATCAACATGCTTAGTGAATAATGTTGTGTCTACTTTGCCTTTAACAAAATCATTTGAAATGAGAAAACTAGAAAGCCTTTCATACCAAGCTCTTGGAGCTTGTTTCAATCCATACAAAGCTTTATCAAGTTTAAAAATAAAATTGGAATGAATATGATCAACAAAACCGGGAGGTTGTTCAACATAAACTTCTTTATTTATAAAACCATTCAAAAATGCACTTTTCACATCAATATGAAAAAGTTTAAAATTTTTAAAAGATGCAAAAACTAGTGTCATCCGTATGGCTTCAAGCCGTGCTACGGGTGCAAAGGTCTCCTCAAAGTCAATTCCCTCAACTTGAGTGTAACCTTGGGCCACTAACCTAGCTTTATTCCTAATGACATTTTCGGACTCATCAATCTTGTTCCTAAAGATCCAATTAGTACCAATTATTGGTCTATCGTGAGGCCTAGGAACAAGGTGCTAAACTTGGTTGCGCTCAAATTGATTGAGTTCCTCTTGCATGGCTAGCAACCAATATGAGTCCCCCTCAGCTTCGAGGATGTTTTTGGGTTCAAAATGAGAAATGAATGCAAAGTTACTACATAAGTCATGGAGTTTGGAGCGAGTTGTTACCTCTTTAGAGACATCACCTAAAATGAGTTCCTTGGGATGATTTGTAGCGTATCTCCAATCTTTAGGAAGCGGTTGAGAGCTTTCCTCTTTATCCTCTTGAACATCACCAATGGGTTCTTGCTTTTCTTCTTGAGCGGGTGAGTCCTTCAAGGATAGTCTCTCTATGTCTTCACCTAATGGGTCAATCTCTACAACATTCTCAACAACCACATTAGATTCTTCAAATTTAACATGCATGGATTCTTCAATGGTAAGGGAAGATCTATTGAATACTCTATAAGCTTTACTAATAGTAGAGTATCCAACAAAGACAGCTTCATAAGCCTTAGCATCAAATTTACCTAAGTTATCTCTAGTATTCAAAACAAAACACTTTCATCCAAAAACTTTGAAATATGCAACATTAGGTTTTCTAGAATGATACATTTCAAAAGATATTTTGGAAGAATTTTTACACAAATAAATACGATTTGAAATATAGCATGCGGTGTTTACGGCCTCGGCCCATAGATATTGAGGGAGGTCATATTCACTTATCATGGTCCTATTCATCTTTTGAAGTGTTCTATTCTTTCTTTCTACAACTCCAGTCTGTTGTGGAGTTCTAAGACATGACATTTCATGCTTGATTCCCTTTTCATCACAATAAGTCATGAAGAGTTGGTTAACAAACTCATCACCTCTATCACTCCTTATTTTCAAAATCGAAAAACCTTTTTCTTTTTCAACCCTTTTTCGAAAAAACTTGAAATGAGAAAAAGTTTGATCTTTATGTTCCAAAAAGAAAACCCAAGTGAAACGGAAAAAATCATCAACTAAAACAAATGCATATCTACTACCATTTAAGCTCTTAGTTTTAGTTGGTCCAAAGAGATCCATATGAATTAATTCTAATGACCTAGTTGACATGATATCCTTGATTGGTTTGAAGGAAGACTTGGTTTGTTTCCCAAGTTAGCACGCACCACAAATGCGGTCTTTCTCAAACTTCAAGTAAGGAATACCCTTCACCAATTCCTTAGAATTAATCCTAGAAAGATGGTCAAAAGATGCATGTCCTAATCTTCTATGCCAAGCCAAGAATTCTCATCAAAAGCATTCAAGCATTTAGTAGAACAATCCAAATTAAGCATGTCAATGATATAAACATTATTATCACGAAATCCGGTGAGAATACAATCATTGGTTTTACAATCAAAGATTTTGTAAGAAGAATCATCAAAAATAACTTTAAGTCTACGGTCACAAAGTTGACTAATACTAAGCAAGTTATGTTTCAAACCATCAACAAGAACAACATTTTCTATAATAGGAGATGCACCAATTTGAATGTTACCTATACCGATGATAGTGCCCTTGGAGTCATCCCCGAAGGTGACGGTGCCACCTTCCACGTACCTTGATAGGTTGTAAAGTTATTGATATCCCATGTCATGTGTCTTGAACAACCACTATCAAGGTACCACCGCTCCTTACGTCTTGGAGGCTTGGTGTGTACCTACATCAAATAATTTAGGACTTGATTTTGGTACCCACATTTTCTTGGGTCCTAAAGTGTTAGTGTCATGAACCCATACAAGATTATTTGTTCTATTTATTTGGTCATAACAAAACTTAGCCAAATGTCCATTCTTACCACAATAAGTACATCTATACACTCTACCATATTTAAAAGTATAGTGAGTGTGTGACTTGTGAGCATGTGTAGATTTAGCATGAGTGTTGTGTGTAGTGTAAGCATGAGGAATTTTGACATGAGAAGCTTTAGCATGAGAAGTGTGCTTTTTAGAAAATATTTCCTCAAGTTTCTTAGTGTTGAAAGCACAATCCTTCAAAACTTTTTCAAAATCAACAATTCTAGTTTTTAATAAAGAAATTTCTTTTTCATCAATCTTTGAAAATTTTGCTTTGCAAGCAACTTTATAAGCACTAAATTCATTTTGAGTAGAAATAAAATTTGAAGAAATTTTATCCTTTTCTTTAGAAACAATAGTAAGTTAATTTTTAAGAAAAGCAACTTCCTTTTCCAATTTTGAACATTCTATCTTTTTATTATCATAGCTTTCTGAAAGTTCAACAAAAGCATGTACAAGTACCTCTTTACTTAATTCATCTTCTTCTTCAGGAGGTTGAGAGGTTACCTTGGGTGTGTTTGCGATGAAACACATGTTCGCCGTGTCCACCTCGTCTTCGGATTCGCTTTCCGAATCCCATGTGGCTTTGTGTAACCCCCTGCTCCCTGGTGTACGTATCACCGTATCAGTACGCGATACGACGTAGAATGTTGATTTAACCTTACTGGTCATCAGATATCGTGCTTGTCTTACTATTGTATCTATTACGGCCTCCTTCATTTTACCACTCACTAGGTCGCTTTCTGATGACCCTGGGTTTGCGTGCCCAGGTTGGAGATCCGAGTTACCGTAGTATCAGAGAGTGTCTTGGAGTCACATGGGAGATTCCTTATCGGGACTATTCATAGGTATCTTGGTGCTTTATTTCTGTTCTCTTATTTATCCTCATTTTTCATATCTGTTATGATCGCTGACCTCTTTCTGCAGGTATTCTTATACTTATTTCCGGCTGGAACCCTTATAACTCTAGAGGTGATTTCCTGTACTGAGGCTTAACGTACGCGTGAGTGTGTTTTCACCTCGCGTATGTATGTTGCCATAACGTCTCCGTATCCTTGGGATCGGGCCGTTACACTTTGTAAGCTTTCTTTTCGACCGGCTTCTTTTGTTTGAAGGAGGAAGTCACTTTTTTCTTGAATTTCAGGCAACCGGCCATGATGTGTCCGGGCTTTTGGCAATTATAGCAAATGATTCTTCTCTCCTCTTTTCCTTCAAATTTCCTTCTAAAATTGAGCTTGTTCTTCCGGTACATTCTCTTCACGTTTCGCACAAGGAGGGATAGCTCCTCATCATCTTCTTCATCTACTTCATCGTCATCAAGAGTGGAGGAAGACTTGAAGGCTATTGATTTCTTCTTTTGAGGAGCTGCTTCTTCTCTTGTCTTCTTTTCCATCTCATGAGTCTTCAAGTTTCCAATGAGACTTATGAGATCCATTTCATCCTTGTCATTCAACTCTTTCAAGGTGGTGGCCTTTATCTCCCATAATGAAGGAAGAGCCCGAATCACTTTCCGCACCTTTTGGTCATTACTAATATCATCACCTAAAGAGAAAAGAGCATTGGTAATTTTAGTAAACCCTATAATCATGCAATCAATAGATTCATCATCAATCATTTTAAAGCTTTCATATTGGGACCTCAAGAGATCTATCTTAGCTCTCTTTACTTGTGATGTCCCCTCTTGTGGGACCAACAAATGTTGCCAAATCTCATAGGTGGATTGACAATGTATTACCCGTGTAAGGTCATCCTCATTCAAGGTGGTTAGGAGGGAATTTTGGGCCTTGGAGTTAGCCTCATATTCTTTAAAGGTAAAGTCGGACCAAGTGCTTTCCTCACTATTGGGTATAACATAGGGCTTGATCAAGGATTTTGCAACTAAGCTACCTAAAGATTGTAAGAAAATAGTCATCCTAACCTTCCAAATAGGAAATTTTAGTCCATCAAATTTATGCGGGGTTTTGATGTTGTCGGCCATGTTTACTAGTGTATGAATGAACGAATGCAAATGATGATTAGCAAATTTTAAGGATCTCTCTAAGGATGTTAAGCCAAACCTAGAGTCCAAGCTCTGATACCAATTGAAAATCACCTAGAGGGGAGTGAATAGGTGATAATGCTAATCAATGCACAATTAAAAATATGATTCAACAATCGCCCAAAACATGACTAAAAGCCGAATGCCCCGCGAAGGGTTCTGAACTCCTTCCTCGTGATTCCTCTAGATATGAGTTGGAGGTGCGCAATACAATCTTGTTGTATGGGACTTTGATTGACAATATGAATATGAAACAAGTGAATATTGCAATGAAAATAGAGAGCAAGTAATAGAAGCAATGAAAGTAAAGTAAGAAGCAAGAGCAAGTAAACCAAACGCAAACACCGAGAATTTTTCCGAGGTTCGAGCACCCAGCTCTACGTCCCCGCCTTCCCCAGAAGAATTTCTAACCACTATAACTTCACAAAGAGGTTACAAATACACCGGAGTACCCAACTCCACAATCTCAAGTACAAATATTCTCTTGGTGATCAAAAGACCACAAACTCTCTTTTGAAAAATTCTTTTCCCTTACAAAATCCTTGTAAAACAATGAGTAGGATTGAAGTTCTTGTATGTAAGTGAAAAAAGAAAATGAAATCAGAGAGTTTTGAAAAATACTTCAGAAAATGAGAGAGATTTTCAGCACAAAAACCAAGAAATGAAACTCTTTTGAATGCCTTAAACTTTTGAAACTTTTACAAATTTTTGTTGTAAAGAAACCTCTCCCTAATCACCCCTATTTATAAGAGAGGGCTAGGGATTAAGGAGTAAACCCACTTAATGCTAATTAGGAAGTATTAGGTTCAGAAAATATCATTTAAACACTTTTAAGAAAGAAAAGACAAAAATAAAACATGTTTAAAAAGTAGCCGTTATGGCTGAAACGACTCTCTCGGTCGACCGACCGGTCGACCGGGGTTCAAATAAAAGAGCCGTTGCAAGCTCTCGGTCGACCGCCCGGTCGACTGGGCACAAACAGAGAGCAAGTGCACTACAGTCGGCTGACCGCCCGGTCGACCGAAAAAACGTGCACACATGCACGCACCAAACTGCCAGAAGCTCGGTCGACCGGGTCGGTCGACCGTTCTGACCTGACCTAGTGTCGGTCGACCGGACGGTCGACCGGCTCAGGCCAAAAACTGAGTTTGAAAAAGAATTTAGAGGAGATCTTAAAATTTAACAAAATAGTTTTGATTAGAGATATGTATAAAACATAAAATTGAGTTTGTAAGTAAAAGATTGTATTTAAAAATATTTTGTACATATTATAGGGAATATTTTTAGGAAAGACATGTGCACAAAAACGTGTGTGTTGGATTATAGAGCTTCAAATCTATCCACTATTCTTTAACAAAACTATAAACCTAGAAACAAATCTAATGAAGTTTCTTGAGCCATCTTGAAGTCTTGAGCCTTGCAATACCTTGCTAGAGCCTTCTCTTCTATGTTCCTTCCTAGATGTGTCAAATGCCTTATTTGCTTCATGAACCTAGAAATTTTTGCAATAACCAAGCAATGGCCTCCAAACATGGTACAAACCTGAAACTTGTCTTGAACAAACTAATTAGTACCAAATAGCTCTTGTTTGTTTTGTTATCATCAAAACTCTAAACAAATGGAGAGTGTAACCTTTTGGGCCAACATGATCATCTTTCATAGACATCGAACCGCCATCCAGCTCTTCAACACTAGCAAACAACTCCCTTTTGGGACAAATGTGGTAGGTAGAGCCCGTATTTAGTGGAATACACAGGATTTTCACTCAGTGGGGGCGGAGACATCATGAACCAAAATTGAAAATTTATAAAACTAAATAACACATTCTAAGCTTCGATATTGCCAAAAAGATTGAGGAGCGATCACTCTAAATTACAATACTCTCCTTAATCCTCTCATAAATCTAACTGAAAGTGACAGACAAATTTATCCATTAACATATCTTAATACCCAAAATCTAAGTCATAATTCATAAATTTCAATTACATTTTCCTTCAAAAAAACTAATCACAAGTGATTTCTCATCAATTTTTCTTTTATATGTGAACGGTGATAAAGATATGATCTGAAAACTTGAATTACCTCAAATTTTCAAAAATGTGGAGATCCACTCTCAAATTTTCTCAGCCGGTGATCTCTAAAAATTAATAGTTGTAAGCATGCAAAAAAATATTTTATAGCTTGAATTACCTGCTAAAAAAACATCTTATAGCCTGCAAAAGAACTTGAATTACCTGCTAAAAATATATAGCTCTAAAAATAAATAGTTTGAGAGGATCGGTCAGTGAGGGCGCTGGCGTGTTGGGAGGGGGAGAGGGGATCGGGGGGTGGGGTGGCCGATTGTGGTGCTGCCGCACTGGGAGGTGGGAGAGAGGATCGAGTGGTGGGGGGTGCTGGGAGAGAGAAAGTGTGGATCGGGGTGGGGGCACTGTGAGGGGGAGAGAGAGGGGATCACTAGGGTTATTCCTTAAGGCAGACAGGCAGTTAAAACTTGACCTGAATTTTTTACAAACCCGACGGCCGCATATTCCTGTACATGTGCGCAAATTTCAGTGTGGGTGACCGCCCCCACTTGCGTCTGCCACTGCACATATCTAATACCTACTCAGACTCATCTGAATGACAACCTGATAGTATAATAGAAAGTGAAAAGTAAGAAGAGTTAGAATCGTTACCATATGCCTCATGACATTGGCCTCTGATCATGACTTTCTTTTTCAACTTATTAAGTTTTGGACAATCACTTTTCAGTATCTTTTCTCTTTACAGAAGACACACTGATCTTTTTTTTAATTTGCGGTTACCAACCATGGGCTTCCAATTGAATTTTTGTTGATTTTCTCTTCTTTGGTTTGAACTATTTTTTCTCGCGGTCAATACCTTTACTGATGTGTCACTGGTAAACACTCATTATCTTTCCTCTTTAGTTTGAGATTCACTGGAGCAATGGTCACTTCCTTGTAGGTAAGATATATTCTCCCATTGATCAATGTAAGCACAAAGGTCTCGTCTCCCTCATCAAGGAGAGAAATCAACAATATCAGCGCCTTTTCTTTATCATCAATCATTGCATCCAAGTTTGCCAAATCCGCGAGAAGTTTTGTATAGATATTGATGTATTCATTAATGGAAGTTTCTCTTCAACGTAAAACGATAAGGTCTCATCTTTAAATACAAGCGGTTCTCAACACTCTTCGTTAAGTACTTGCTAGCGAGAGTCTCTCAAATCTTCTTCGCAGAAGTCTTATTCATCACATCATACTTTGGATCCTATGTTAAGTAAGACCTAAAGACACCACATATCGTCCTATTCATTTTCTTCCAAACCTTCTCATTTACTTCTGCCGATCTCTTTTGAAGCTCAAGAATATCTTTGAAATTTTGTGCATTTAGTGTATCTATTACCTTGCATTTTCACAATCTAAAATTGTTTGTGTCATCAAACTTCACCACATCGATTTTCATGTGATGAACATTCTGAATGTTCTTTATAACGAAAGAATCACTTCACTGAATGTTTCTCTGCTTATTTCCCAAATATTCTCAATCAAACGAATGGAACAACTATGGAATGAAACTACAAATGATAAACTTCAGATTTTTACCTCCAATTGAAACCCTAAGAAGAGCTTTCAATTGATCTCTCCATCAAAAGATTGAAGATGAGATCCAATATTATAAAAATTTGATTTTTTTTATTCTACAAAGTCTCAGACCCACAAAACCCAAGCTCAAATCAAGATCCACTTCACGAAACGAAACCCAAGCGTTACCTAGAGTTCTAATACCACTTGTTGAGGTCCTTAGAACTAGCCAAATAATACAACCCTAGTTACAAACACCATATAAAGTGAGAGAGATAGAGATTTACGAGGCTTAGCAAGATGCCTACATCTTCGGGACAGAAGAGAGAGATCTATTGATGATTTACACAAGATTATATGAGGATTACAATTGGTTTTCTCAAGAATTCACTCAGAAATCAACCAATCCTAAAATGAGTTCGCATCCTCTATTTATAGAGAGAAGAAGAAATCCTCAAATTAGCTCCAGGTCGGGCCTAGAAACAGTTCTGACCTGACTGCCGGTCGACCGACCGATCGACCGATCCAAGAATGCGGTCGACCGCGCAAACTGCAGGACTTATTGAAAATACCGGTCGACCGACCAAATATGGTCTTCGATTTCAATTGCGTATGTCGGTCGAGTTGATCGAACCTCTGACATAGAGTTAAAAAACTCTCTTCTCCTTTATTTTTGCCCTCTCTATCTACAACTGATCATGCTGTTGGTCAAGTTGAAGTGCTCATCTTGTGTGGGCTTGTTGAGGAGCTGGTTGTGGAATTTGTTTGCCAGTGATTGCTTCTCCCCAGTCTATGGGTGAGGATGTTTAAGTTGTAAATCTCTGAAAATTGTTTCTCTGATTTAATCTACATGATTTTCTCATAATGTTTTCAAGTTTCACAACTCATTAATATCATGGAGATAAAAGACGCTGATATCGGTGTTTATGTAAGGAAATCTCGTGGCAAGCTTGAAGCATAAATTTTGAAGTTTCAAGAGTTTGGAGGAAATTATGTATTTTGTCATTTTCTGAATGAAACATAATTATGAATAATTTAAAAAAAATAAATACTAATATTTTTACCAAAATCCCAGCAAGTCTTGATCAAATTGAACTTTTCAGAACTGACTTAAATCAGAAGAATCTATTGAGAGCTTTCCTCGGGTTGCAAGTTGAGCAGTTTTTTTGTTCTTTTTTTTAATAGAAAAAGTTTGGACCCCTTGACGAATGAGCTAACAATCTGACGACTCATGATTTTTTATCCACTATTCTTTTAAGTATATTTAGACCATAATAAATAGTGTGAATGATGCATACCTGAGAAAGAGCTCCAACACTCAACCCATGTTCTCATTTAATCAAACACTTGTATGCATCTACATACTCGTGTGATATACTAATATACAGGTACATCATGAACTTATACACCATTATTTGCAAAAAATAATACACAAAAGTCGTATAATACCCCAAAAAAGTAAACACCACACCACCACCAACAATAACAAAAAAGGACAAAAACTGAACAACTAACAACACTGAACTGAAGCATTCTGAAGCTGGAACAACAATAAACCAGTACAAGCAGAGCAGCCCACAAAGTAAACACTTGAGAGCAGAGAGAGAAAATAGAGAAGCAAAATGAGAGTCACTAGGTGTTCTGCTAACTCTCCCAGTGAGCCCATACTCAGAATCCGAGCTCGACAAGCGATTCACCCTCTTCCGTCCCCGGCGCTCCACTGACAGCAGAGAGTTCCTTCGCCGGAACTCCCCGTCTATTCGAACCGTGATCGGCAATGCCGACACCGAAATGGTCAGGGCATTGCCGAGGCTGGAGATAGTGTCATCCTACAGTGCCGGAGTTAATGAGATTGACATGGGCATGTGCGGGGAGAGCGGCGTTCGGTTCACCAACACCCCCAGTGAGGTCACCGACGACGATGACACTGCCGATTTGGCGATCGGGCTGGCGATTGGGCACCAAGGAAACTCGAAAGGCCATGGCCAACTTGGTTTCTTGGAAATTTGGGGGCACATGTTCTCAATAAGCCATTGCTGACTCCTGTTTTGTGATCCATATTTGCATGGGATGTGATATGATCATTATTTCCAGAGATTTGTGTGTTTATGGAATTTTTGTAGAGTATGGAAAAACAATTTATTTGGTGGTAGGTCATGGCTATCAATAGAAACTACATTCTTTTAAACATCTCTCTTACTTCACTATTGTTCAACTCTTCTAGTTTCCGGTTGTTGATCAGTCTTTGTCAAAATAGAAGAGTGGCTTATATCAGGTCAAAAATCTACAATCATGTAGGAAGCTTGATGCTACTTTTTAGTCTTAACAATATATTTTGAACCAATCCGTGCATAAGTTAAACATGTGATTTGTTTTGACAGTGGGCTTCTAATGCAAGAGATAACAAGTATAAAGAGAGAAAGATAGCTATATAAGATGATAGAAATAAGGAGAACATCACACCAGTATTTAACGTGATTCGGTTAATGTGACCTACGTCCACGGGAGAAGACAACAAGAGGAATCCATTAATCAAAAGGGAAGAATACAAGAGATTACAACATGATTGATATACTAATTATTTCCCTTCAAAAAGATGCACTTAAAATTTCTCCTCACTTGTTCTGCCTGCTGACTTGTGATGAATAAATGATGCAAGATCATTAATGTGCTATGATGTAAAGAAATATCTCCATATTATGTTGGTAGCCAAAGGGTGTGCTACAAAAAAATGACAATTTCAGTTGAAGTTGAATACAAAATTGATTAAGGATCAAATCATTCAAAATTGATAAATGTAAATAAACATTGTGCACAAGAAGTACACAAGAAGTATTACATGGAAGCTCTCCCCAACTTATTTGCAAAGGAGAGTCCTAATCTGTCATCCAAAACTTGAATAAAAATAAGGAAACAATTAAAAGAAATAAACTCCAATGTTATTACAGTGTTTTGGTTCTCCCCCCTCCTGTGTGCACAATTATGCTGAAGCTGTTCTAAAGATGAGGAATTTGAGAGAGCCCAAGGAGTAGTAGATGAAGGTCCCTTTAGAGTGTGTGAAGTAGCTCCCAAAGCTTGATCCCACCACACACTGCCAACCTCCTCCATATATCATGTCAAATTCCTGAAACAAATCAAGTAATATGCATGCAAGATGACAGAAAGAGAGGTGAATGTGTTGAAAGAAGTGAGAATTGCATTCTGATTGATTAGATACATGTGTTTGTGTATATACCTTTTTGATGTGGGAGGCAATTCTTGTGCAGTCCAAGACATCAAAGAGGTCCAGAGCTTCAGAGGCACATGACATGGCCTGCAACTGCATCTCCACTTCCATGTCTGTGTCCTTCACCAATGCTTTCCCTTTCAACATCTCTCTGTTTCTCTGCTCTCTCTCTCTCTAAGTGTTCACAGAGGCAACCCCTTCTCTCTATTTATATGTAGAAACCAAGAACATTGGAGACAATTGATGGAACATAGAAAAAGAGACTGATGGTGTTGTCAATTTTGACCAACAGATTATGCACGTGCTTTTAGGGGAAAGGCAAACTATTAATCAAATCAGAGAATCTGTCTTCTTATTGGTGCTTAAGATTAATTAATATTGTAAATGCCTTAGATTCTTCTTGGAAGAAGGTTGTACTCTTGAACGTGGCATCCCTACTTTGATTTTTTTTTTTTAAATTAATCTTTTTCTGGTTGGTTGGGTGTTTTAAAATTAAAAATTCCAAACAAGCAGAACTTTCGTGAGATCCTTGTAAGTCCATTTGGTTGGTCATAAAATGGAGTTACAACTATTAATACTATCTACAAGTATTTGATATATTTCTAGTATTGCATTAACATACAAGTAAAATCTCTTCATTTAGCATATCAGCAAATGATTATCTGCTAACTAAATAGAGTTCTACAAACCAAGAGTAATGTTAATTCGAACAGTGATTTGCAACCGATGATATTTTATTGGTTGCAAGACAAATTAAACCCTCTTGCAATATTACTTGGATAACTAAACCATGTCTAAATCAAATAATAATCCAACTACAAATAAGATATTGCAAGTTGCCCATGTATATAAAATAGAGAAAAACATAGGTCCCCCAACCTTTGACCTGGTCAGCATTTGATTGCATTGCAAATCTCTTCATTTAGCATGATCACCCACTTCTATAAAATTGATTGCATTTCAAAGCTCTTTCATTTGACTGAAATCAGGATCTAAATTCATCGAATCTAAATATTTCCAAACCCCCAAGGCCTTAACAATGCAATTCCATTTAATTCGTTCATACGCGTGTTTTTTTCCAAATCATAACTTGAAAGGGTACCTTCTTTGGCCCTAAATTTATACAAGATAATATATCACAAGTTTGAAGAAACCAGAATCATGAATTTTTCTTGCAGAGGCTCCTCTAAAGATGATGAAGCTGAGAGATTCCAAGTAGAAATTGATGAAACTCTGAAAAATCCCAACAACAACAATCAGAGCAATAAGAGCATTCAGAACTGTGTTTCATAGTTGACCCTATCTTGATGAGAAAAAGACTGAAAATATGACAAGTTCAGAGATACAAGATCACAGAGGTTCGAGAGTTTGAGAGGCAGAGGACATAGCCTGCAGCTACATGCATGTCAATGGGCACGTCAGAATCCTTTATAAACCCTTTCCCTTCCAACATCTTAATTTCTACAGCTCTCTCTTTCTCTGGATCAAATCCTGCCCCTATTTTCCTTTGAAATTAGAAGGGCATTCTCCTTTTGTGCTTTTAATTTTATAGGGAGCAATACTGTGAGGAGATAAATGGTGGTGAGTGAGCCTGAGGCAGGCAAATTTTCAGAGATCAACATCAATGTGAATGAACAAACAAAAAGCACCATGATATTTCTGCATATCTTGATATCAGGAGCTTGTCACTTTTAGACAAAACATGGTATCAGTTATGTTCATTCAGATTTTGGCACGTGCCAGGGAGGCTCTAGCTGATCAATTGTGGGGCTTGTGCTGTGGATAAGCTTGTTAGAGTAATTATTTGGCCATTTATCTAGCTTCTATTTGTGCAGAGGTACCTGCAAAAAGACACATCTTTGTTCATTGGACTGGTACATTAAAAAGAAATTTTACCAAGTGGAAACCAAATTTAAGCTCTTTTCCTAACAAAACAATAAAAAGCTATATGTTCTAAACTCATATGAATCAAATTTTATGTGAATTAAAATTTTTTAACATCTTCATCTCATGTTCTAAAAAAAGATGATATGTAAGTCTTAAAAGCCAATTTTTTTTATTTGTTTAATTTGCGGGCTAAAAAATTTCTATTCACATAAAATTTGATTTGCACGAGTTTTAAAACATATAAATCATAATTAATAGCTTGAATCATGAATATGAATGAACTACAGTGTATTTCCGTAAGTGTGTAAACTCTTATGTCACACCATGTTTATTAAAACCCCTCTCTCTCACCATGTGTATTAAAACCCCTCTCTCTCTCTCTCTCTCACTCACACACACACACACACACACACACACACACACACAAACACACGCACACTCTTGTTTATAAAACCAACTTGTGTTACAACTGAGATAACTGCATGTAGCAAAGCTGAAGGTTACCGCATTTATACGCCCAATTACACTGTAATTAGCACAGAACATTTAGCAAATTCAAGGCATAAAATAGACTCCAGGATGGAACAAATCATCTGAAGCATTACAGGAATAAATCAGAACAGACAAGAGATTCAGAGAACCACACTCTCTTCAGGAACAAGTCATTCATTTTATTTAATAACATAAGAGAGCAATTAACCATAATCAAAAACTTGTGGTGGCAGATACAGTAATCTGGTGATCAAAGGCTGAAATTTAGAAGACATGAATGAGATCACATATATTAAGAATACATAATGGGATTGCTATCCTTGCTTCTCCAAATTAACAGCTTCATGCTCCAAAACATGGTCGCATCATGAAAACCTTAGTTTTTACTGAAAACACAGCAAATTTGACATAGCTAAATTTGCATTTCCAGGCTTCACAGCTTTTCAAAACTCTGGGATTAGGAATGTAAATTTACACAAACCGAACAGTGCGTAAAATATAAAAGATGAAACAGTACCTGATAGCAGACATCTCTAAGTTTCCAGCTGAACACAACCACAACACAACTCCGAATAAGCCTGTGCCCCTTTCTCCATCCAGACTTCACTTCCTCGCCTCAACTGAACACCCCACATTACTTTCTACTCACAGCTGTCCATCACATGAATCCTAAAGCTATTATACAATATACAATGCTCGAACTATTGGTGGCAGAATGGAATCATAACTTCCATCCCTCAAACTAGCAGCTTCCATTAACTTTGGCACCTCCGCTCAGTAACAACCCCAATTGGTAGACCACGTGAAAACAATGAAAGCTTCCTTTGCTTTTAGCTCCAATTCATCAAAGATGGCTCAGATGTTTATGTCCCAGCAGGATGGAAGAGACTGAGACCTGCTTGCCGCCTCACGTGTTCTGGAATCAGCTTGTTAATGAGCTCAGGGACACGCCAGCTAACTGGAAAAAGAATGGGAAAATGGTGGCGGTATCACTTTGAACTCCATTTATTAGTAATCACTCAAATTTCCATGCACTCATAGACATGATGGGTTATGTTGAAAAAGGAGGTTAAAGAAAAGTATATCTTGCTGTTGCTTTTGCTATATACCATTCTTCAGGCAGCACATACTATGTTAGTCATGTATATCAAGTATAAAAATCTTTTTAGTTGAATTAACTAATGCATCGCTGTCATGTTCATTCCATCCAAAACTGGAGGTCTTGCCACGTAAATAAAATAAGTTATTGTTATATGCTATCTTTTGTTCAAGAGATTTCAACTTGAAGCATTTACATAAGCATTTTCTATGCTATACTTGGGATCCATATTGTTAGGCAAGTTTATGAAAAGTTTTCCATAAAATATTTCCCTTTTTGCTCTTGGGACCATCATTATAGGATTTGGATTTCATCAAAAACCCCAAACTGATAAAGTGGATGTAAAAAAACAGGTCTCTTCCTGTTCCATGGAACACAGTTTACTTGAAAGACTGACAACCCCCAACCCCCATTTTTTTTTAATGGAAATGCAAGCTTATGTTTAATAGAAATTAAGTTTCATAAACAAATGTAATAGTTATACTCATAATACAAAATACCAAGTGATGACAATAAAACACATGGATTCACAAAGCTCCAAAAATCCGAGGCTTACCTCTTGCTTGAAGTTAAAAAGTGGAGGCAATGTCCGACCAGTAGGCAATCGTGCATTGGGTTCGCGCAGCTCATCAAAAAATGGATGGGCACATGCTTCTAACTGCAATGCAAAAAGGTTGATGTTCAAATATAAGAGAAACAAAGCGTGGAAAGTTCAAGTATATGCAATTCAAATGAACTCACCCTAAAAAGGCGGGTCAGTTTTCTTATGGTTATGACTTGTGGAAAGAAGGCCATATTGTTTTCAAGATAGAGAAAAGATCATTTGTTATCAAGCTCCAACAGCCATTTTACCATCCAAGTAACGTGTCTATCAACAATGATTAACAAATCAAAAGACACCATGGAGAGGAAGAAAACCACAAATTTCAATCATTAAACCAATCAACCTCTTTAACTAGTTGATCAATTTTGGGTTGAGAAATATGCTGAACCCAGTGTTGGGGAGGAGAGTTTGATCAGAAAGCTACATTGTTTATGGACTTGACTAAGAAATTACTTATAACATGTTCATCACAGTACTTGAACATATATGCATTCAATAATCTTTTTAGTCAGTCGAACTATTTCATTATTTTTGACCAAAATGGATAACATCCATGTTTTGAAGATAATATGCAAAACTGCTACCACATAGATAGTATTCATATAAAGCATTACAACCAGGTGATAACAAGTAACTGCTGGGAAAGGCAAACCATAATAAGGAACAGGAAAGAGAAGGCAACCAAAACAGACACAGCATTACTTATTTCCACAAGCCTAAAATATTGTGGGATCTTACAAACTGAAAGCATGCCCTGCAACATCTACAAAATGATGTAGACGTGAAAAGCAATTATCATTTGGTTTAGAAACAACAGGGATGTAAAATAATACAACTAGCCAACCAGGACTAGCTATTTGTTTCAATGTCTAAATCCAAAGTACAAAGATAATGCCATCAACGATTTTAGTATTACAAACTATATGCAAAAAACTTACCGCAGTGCAACGAAAACTTGGTGAGTACTGTAGAAGTCTTGAAGTAAGATCTATTGCTTCTGGAGGCATTCTCTTGTGGAATATCTGCCCAAAAGAAACTATTATAGAATCTTAATAAATGCTAGCAACAACAATAACCAATGAAAACATTAATATTATAATTTATAGAAGTTGCATGACTGGGTAGAGAGCCTATTGGAATATATGAATATATATATATATATATATAGTTGAGCTGGGCTACTTTCTGAAGTATCAAGAATGTCGATACTCACTTTGATTTGGTTGATACACCACCCATATGCAAGATCCAAACCGTTGGATGTGATATACCAAGTATAAACTAGTTAAGAATAAAATTTCATAGTTTTTGTTATCATTTATCCGTTCATCAAAGTGGTCTGTTAAGCAGTTTTAAGTCTCAAAAATGTCGACTTTTTAGTCACTTTGATGAACGGGTAAAAGATAACGAAAATCTGTGAAATTTTATTTCTAACTAGTTTATAGTTAGTAGATCACATCCAACGATTTGGGAGTTGCATATGGGTGGTGTATCGACCAAATCAGAGTGGGAGTATCGACATTCTTGATACTTCCGAAAGTAGTCTAGCTCAACTATATATATATATATATATATATATATATATATATATATATATATATATATATATATATATATATATATATATTAACAGTTCACGGATTTGTAAGTCCATAAAAATAGTAGTTAGCTATCTGCAAGTGGTATGGCCTATGATGCCATCTTCCCTTCTCAGCTGTAGTCCCCACGAATTGAGATTTGAACCAAGAACTTCCTTTTGTAAACTTGTTTTTGCATCCCTAAACATTGTGAAGCACATTCAACAGCAAAATGTGCCACTATTGGAGTGCTGCTGTCACTGTGGCAGGTTGAGATTAATCCAGATTTCTTAAGTTCATCTTACCACTATGATTAAACGAATTGATTCATGCTCTGAACATAAAGAAGCCCATTTTTGTACCAGAAAGCTCACAGGAGAGAAATGAATTGATATAGTTTTCTGTGAGATTTTTTTTCTATAACTGAAATAATCCCATTCTGATGGATCATGAATAATCGGGGTTGGCAATTGATGAGACTTCACAGATGACGCCTCATGTCAAGTCATCATCAAAATCACATATGAATAGCAATAAATTCCAGAAAGATTCAAAGACTTGTTTGCTGATAATTCCAAGCCAACCTAGCAGGAACCAAACAGACAAGATAGACAAGGGACTTGAGGAAAAAAATATCAGCCAGTTTGCATATTGTCAAAGGATATTGCTTCAATCTCTTCAGCTTTCATGAATATGAAAAGTCATTGGTAGTAGTAAGCCCACAGGTAATGTCATAATGATCAATGCTCTTTTTAATGGGAGCAATTAGGCATTTGAAATGATGATTTTCAATTAACACGTAAAGCTCAAAAGGTAATTTATGCCAAAAATAATATGATAAGGCTGTACGAAACGCCAACCTTATGCCAGGGATGAGCTTTTATCTGCGGAAACCTAAAATCTGTATAGTTAGGATTCATGCATCGAATTTCCTCCCTAGTTGGAGTACCAAGAACCTGCAAGAAATGACCACATTTATTATCATATTTAGTCAAATCAAAAGATCCTCTGGACAGCAGGCTAAGACCTTAAGACTCTACCTTGATTATCTCAACAAGCTGGTCAACAGCACTTTCTCCAGGAAATAGTGGCTGGCGAAAAAACAGAAGGGACAGTTGAGATGTGAGAGGCTATGCATTTAAACAGCTTAAAAACCAAATAAATAGGTCATATTACATGTATTGTAAAAATCAAATGTCCACGCATTGTGTAAAGGGTAATGACTGACCTGGCCAAGGAGTAACTCAGCAAGGACACAGCCCGCTGACCAAATGTCATTGAAGTAGTGTATTCTGTCGCACCAAATATGAGTTCTGGAGCGCGATAATAGCGAGAGCATATGTATGATATGTTTGCTTCACCCTTAACCTGATGATACAATTCAATTCTTTGAAAATGAAATCAAAACAGAGGAACTAAAGGGTGCACGTTCAAAGGACAACCCATATGCAACTTAAAAACTATTTTTAAAAAAAAATCCAAGAAATAAACCACTCCATAACAAAATAGGCTATGAAGATAACAACAAATAACAGCAATACTTTGATAGCAACAAAGAACAGCAATACTTTCCACAAACACAAGTTAATTTCCTAAATCCTAATGATATTCATGTGCTTAATGCAATGTATTACATGTCAAAATTGAAATCTCTAGTTCTCTGCTTTTATTCTGACCTTTTCTCCTGTATTTCTTTCTTTGAGTTTCATCATGGTATATAACATACTAGTGATTTATATCCTTTCAGAAACATAAACATTGCGAGACTCAAATCTCCTTCCTTTTTCTTTTTTTCCTTTTTGAACAAAGACCATAGGGTGATTTTGATTGGGATCTATCATAATCCAACCCCATTTTACCGCTAGGCTAGGCCTCAGTGGTGAGACTTAGATCCCCTGGCTAGAGTAATAAATGGTTGAGCCAGAACCAGGTCTAAACCAGTTGGTTAGCCCCTCGTGGCAGAATCCAGAAGTCACGCTTCCCCTTGTGACAGGCTTCTTATACCTACATCTCCACCCCTCGTGGCAGAATCCAGAAGTCACGCTTCCCCTTGTGACAGGCTTCTTATACCTACATCTCCACCCCTCGTGGCAGAATCCAGAAGTCATGCTTCCCCTTGTGGCAGGCTTCTTATACCTACATCTCCACCCATCTCGAAAACTTAATTTGCTCTATTCAATACATGCCAAAAACAGGATAATGCATATAATTAACCAATGGTTTTTATGCAAACTCCTCAACTGGTCCTCACCAAAGTAAATGCCAGTTCCTCTTACATATTCATCCGCAACCTCCTCCATATTAAGCTTATCCTGTCAAATAAACACAGCTATCTTGTAAACCTATTGAGAAGGATCTAACAACTATGAAAATTTGTTGATGATTTCTCATAAATTTCTTTCTGAAACAAAAATTAGGTGATAGCTATGACTTATGTGCAAAGTTAATTCAGTACGAAGTGGTTATCTAAAATTTAGGTGGATGTTAAAGGTAGTTTTAATCAATTTCACATTTAAAAAAAAAACCTTCAATTACTTGTAACACTGAGAACCTATTTACACAAATTTCTCAAATGTTTTGCACAAGACAGTCATGTATCCAACATCGCCACTAATATATTCAATAGTAAAATAGGATAAGTTAAAACCTTCTCATGGTAAAAGTTGGTAGAACTTTGTGTTGCCAATGAACATCAAAGCATGGCGAGAGAAAATAAAAAATGTATTACATTGTGACTTATCTGTCATTTAGTGTTTCTGAAACAAAACATGGTAACCAGGTTTCAGCTTTTGCTCCACCCTAAGCATTCAGTTACAAAGTTTTATCCATAAACTCAGCCCATTTCATGATTTAACAATCTCATGCACTTGATTGTGGATTTTTCAGGTTTTCTTATATTCTTCCAGTAATGAGAAGTTCTGTACAGTACAAATGATTCTTTCATCACATTTCTTCGGGTCACAGGAAGAACTGTTTTGATAAATTTTCTTGACATGTGAGTTCTGTAGCCCGTCTTGTTTCCCTGAAACAGTTACTGTTAACAAATAAAAAGTCCTATAAAAGTTTCTCAAATTGTTTTGGCAAAGATTGCCTACCCGAAAGTTAGAGGAGTAAAATCTTACTGCACAGCAAGAAGTAACATAAAATCTCCTTTCCATCTGATGGCCATGCGATATCACTATTGCTCCCAATAAATGAAAAACAATTATGTGACTCTCATCCATTTCCAACTTCAACTCCAAGTATGCTGATAACCTCTCAGTATTTGAGCAAACCATAGAGTGATAGGAGTTTGCCAAGTACTTGTAAAACTATAATCATGATGTTTGAATCATTTCACACTGTATTAAAAAATCAACTCAAAATAGATTCTTACAGGCAGGAATATATTTCAGCTGTTGATGGAATCAAGATTCAAGTATAACCATTTGACTAGCTATGCATCTCATTTCATTCCTTTCTTCACAAGAGTGAGCCAACAGCTCTCCAGTCCAATCTAGATTGTAGAATCTTTTCCCTTCCTTGGTCTCACCAAACGCATACTTATGACATGACTGCTTCGATAAATGATAGAACATGAAATCCCAACAACACACTGCTAGATAAATCCAATTTAATCACATCAATAAGCAAAGCAGAAACATAGCAAAATGATCAACCTTCCAGGTGTCACTCAACCAATCATGTATAATGCTTTCAGTTACCAACCATCATTCAGCTATTATCAGGCAAATTGTAGAAACACAACTGTCTTGCTCATCCAGGAGTATCAAAGCAAAATCAAAGAACTTAGTTGAGCATGTAGTGTAACAATGCAAGTGCATTGTGAGCTCACAACGTACCAGAATTTTAGCGCTTCCAAAATCACAAAGCTTGACTTGGTGGGTAAGAGGATCAACCTAGGAAATGCCAATTAAAAGTACAAGGTTAAAACAAAAGGAATACATTGCTCGATACATTATAACAAAATGTGAAGTTTGGAAAGCATACCAGAACATTTTGTGGCTTCACGTCTCTATGACAAACTCCTGGAACGGTATGAATATAAGCCAGCGCTCTGAAGATCTGCAAAAATTATCCAACAGATTATGCATTCCCCAACATCTTATTACAAACAAGACCATAGAAGAAAGCAAAATGATACCTGATAAGTGTAGAGCTTCACAAATATAAGTGGCATCCTCTGGTTCATACTGCTATAATGCTTCAGGACCCGGTACAAAGTTTCAGGCACAAATTCCATTACCAGGTTGAGGAAAAGCTCATCTCTGCTCGAGGTTGAAAAGAAACAGTGTTTCAAAGAAACCACGTTGCAATGATCCATAGAGCGCATCAATTGTAGCTCCCTGTTCTTGTATCTCTTATCCTGCAACACCTTCTTTATGGCAACAGTCTCCCCCACTTCCAAGCATTTTGCCTGCAAGAGATTCCAAAATATTAAAGCCAATTGACCAAATTGCTTTCATTGTTCAGTAGTGAATCAACAAATGGTGCATCTCTATACCTGGAACACAATTCCAAATGACCCCGTTCCCACAATGCGCTCGGCCATATAGCTAATCGTCTGCATCATAGATAGAAATGTCGCAACTTCGCATATAATTCCATGTATAACATTTTAATCTCAAAAACTACCACTCACCCGTTTTGGTTCACCATTCTTGCCTCCAATTGTGGTGGAGATAATGTGTCCTGTGACCGGACCATTCGGCTCCATGACCGATTGTTCCTGCAACAACCAGTGGAGAACCATCAGAATCACACAAGAGGAAGGCGAGTAATCATGAAGAAAACAAGTAGTGCAAGAAAACTAAACAGATTGCACCAACCATCACACTCAAACAAGCTACTACAATGAGCTAAACAAGCCGAGAAATAATAACGGTTGAGGGCAACAAAAGAGAGAGACTTGGAAAGAAAGTATCAAAAAAGCTTTGAGCTCAGTGGCTGCAGATCGAACAAGAAAAGGGATCAGAAATCACTAAAGCGAGAATAAAAGGTCACTATTCTCATCAAGCAAGCTAAAAAAGGTAGCAAACAAGGAAGCTCTAGCTGAAGATACCAATCATAACAAGGTCGAATCTTTTTTTCCCAAAATTTCATAAAAATAGTGCATTTTTAGTATGGATAATTGAAATTCCCCCAAAAAATTAAGAACCAATCGCGTGACAAACCCCATGTAAAACAAAGAAACCCTAAAAATAGCAAAAAAAAAAAAAAAAGTGCAGTCTCTGATAATCTGAGACCAAGTAAACACCACAGATCTGCAGATCTACAGGTCTTTTCTCATAAAAATCTCAGAAGACGAAGAGGCGGTGGAAGAAACGAAGAGATCCAGCTCCAGAAACTCTAGCCGAGGGGTTTCGAGGGAATCGAATCGAATCGAATCGAATCGAAGGCAACCCTAGAGAACAAATCGTGGGAGATACAAACAGAGAGGGGTCAAGGGCAAAGAGCCGAAGGGCAGAGAACTATTTTACCTTGTCGTCCGCCATGGTTGGACCGGCGGCGATGGGAGGAGAGATAAATAAGTTTAGGTGGTCAACAGAAGAGGAAGAGGAAGAAGAGGAGAAGGAAAAGCAACTTGTTGAAGAGGAGAGCACAGAAGCGACAGCGAGGCCACGTGGAGCACCCCCCAACTCCCCTCTTTCAAATTAACCCACCTGCCACGTGGCAAAAAAAAAACTCCTTTGACCGCGGGCCTGTTTGATTGGGCGATCTGTTTGGTTTCAAGGAAGTAGGCGAAAGTGAAGAAATGATAAAATTTTCACCCTATTTATTCAAACTCCGCAAAGAAAAATAAGAAATTTTTTTTAACTTTTCTCTTTTCTCTCTTATATAACTATTTTCTCACTTTTAGAGTGTTACAGTTAATTTTGTGATAATGTAAATCTCATTTGATCATGTATATCTCACTTGCATTCTAATTACAGCTCATTTTTTTATTTTTCTTAATTAATTTTTATTTTAATATTATTTTATGATCAAGTTTGTGGTCAACTTTTTCGCTTCCACTTTCACATTATCATTCAAATACCCAAAAAACATAACATTTTTCAAATCACACTTCCCAATAACATCCAATACCGAAAAACTTACTAATCAATTTTCAAGTTCCAAAGGGAACTATTACCACTTCCCCACTTCTTCACTTCCTCACTTCTACCCTTAACCAAACAGATCCTTAATTGATTTGTAAATTTTCTCGCACGCTGGTTGAAAATGAGTCAAATATTTTGTTGGAATTGAAGAATATAAAGCGAATCTTTGAGCTGAATTATGGCAAGATCCGTTGATCGAATCAATTGGATGATGGTTGGAATGTGTTCTCCTTCCATTGGGGATGAACGTGGTATATTCACATGTTCAATTCCGACTTCGAATGAATGAGATATTCAAGTCTAAAGATTGCCTAATTCAAAGCCAAATGAGACTAAAGGTAGTTAAAAGCATTTAGTCTCACATTGGCCATGGGATGGAAGTTTGTGGTGTATATGTAGAGAAAGTTGAGAACAAAGGGCGTGCCCTTTGGGTACTTGGAGTTTTTCGCGCGCGAAAAAGAGGGAACTATGCCCGCATATGCAGGCATGCGCGCGCCGCCGCTGGCGGCGGCGGCCGGCCGGGGCCGGGCCGGGCTTGGTCTGGGTCTGGTTACCTACCCGGCCTAGTTCTTTTTGAATCGGGTATGGGTTGCGAGCATACCGCTCCGCTACCCGAATCGGACCCGCTCTGCTATCCGGATCCGAACAGACCCGCTCCAAGACTGTTGGACTGCTAACAGTTTGTGACTGTTGGGTGCGTCAGTTGGGCAGCCAACAGTTGTGACTATTGGGTCGAAAGGTTGCAACCTTTCGTTGGGTTCAGACCCGTTGGCCCCTCCTGGAGCGCTATAAATAGCGCTCCAGTTTCTCATTCACAACACACCAACAGCAAACAACTCTCTCTTGTAGGCTGTCTAAAAATGACTAACAGGCAAGCCATCAAAGCAGCAGTCTCAAGCACTAGACGCGAGGGATTGATGCCCGCGTCTCAACATCAAGGCGCGTCGGCACAAAGCCCGCGTCTCAGCATCAAGGCGCGTCCGGCCCGAAGCCCGCGTCTCAGCATCAAGGCGCGTCCGGCCGGAAGCCCGCGTCTCAGCATCAAGGCGCGTCCGCCCGAAGCCCGCGTCTCAGCATCAAGGCGCGTCCGGCCCGAAGCCCGCGTCTCAGCATCAAGGCGCGTCCGGCCCGAAGCCCGCGTCTCATCATCAAGGCGCGTCCGCCCGAAGCCCGCGTCTCAGCATCAAGGCGCGTCGGCACAAAGCCCGCGTCTCAACATCAAGGCGTGTCGGCCCGAAGCCCGCGTCTCAGCATCAAGGCGCGTCCAGCCCGAAGCCCGCGTCTCAGTTGCAACCGCCCCGGATTGTGGGGTCAGTTACCGCACATATGGCGGGTAGTGGCCCCTCGTTCAGGCGCATTTTTAGGGGGCACGATCACCCCCTAAGACCCCTATAAATAGCCCTGTTGGCTATGAAGGTGGGGCGAGCAAATTAAATCAAAAGGGAAGGATTATTCTGGGCAAGAGAGAGAGAAGCCTGACACCAACAAGAGAGAGAAGACTCTTCAGCGAGCTTACTGAGTACTAGCCGCTCTTTGCCTACCTCCTCTTTGAGAGTTTTGGTAGACGGAGCTGAGTTACTCCCCTACCGGCCAAAGAGAAGACCCCCGACGGTCCAGGACGGTCATCTGGTCAACGGAGAACAAGATTCACTCTCCATCGCCACACGAAGAACCCAGCACTAAACAAGGGAAGATTCAAGCATCCTCCCTCCCTTGTAGTCGGAGCATTAGCTTGTCGTAATCTTTCATTGATTCAAGGAAATATTACACCTTCTTCTCCGCACCGAACAAGAGATGGCGACTCCGCTGGGGACTACATTCGTGACCGATGAGCACATCGTGGTGCAGGATGACGTTCTCCGTAAGGGGAAGATGGTCGAATCACTCGTCGTTGAGTTCGACCAGGCGAAGTACGAAGAGTTTCTCTCTTCTGGCTCCAAGAGCCCAAAGACCCGCGTCTGCCGCAGGGTCTCGAGTGGACAGCTTCCCGAAGCCCTATCTGTGGCTCTATCGGACGCTGCTGTCACCCACTGTGCTGCGTCCGGCTCACGCGTCAACGCCTCCCCGAAGGCCCGCGTGACATCCAACGCCTCTGCTGCGATCAACCGCGACGCACAGAACCCACGCGCCAACGCCTCCCAGAAGGCCCGCGTGGTCCCCGGCACAACTACTGCTGCGACCAACCGCGTCGCGCAGAAACCCCGCGTCAACGTCTCTCAAGAGACCCGCGTGGTGAACATCCCTAGTTCTTCAAACCAGGAAATTGTTGGCTTCTCTCCTCCTCCACGACGCAATCGGAATGCCGAGCGTCGACTGAGAAGACGCGCGCGTCAACACTCGGTCGGAACCGATGGTTTTCTGACTGGGGTTGGACGCGGCGTTCAATCTGATGCCTTGCCCGCACCCCGACCAGTGCGAGAGATCCGCGTTTGGCGGCCCAAACGCGAGACTCCTCAAGTTGTGTCTGCCGAAGACCAACTTGCCAAACGCCAAAGCGAAGCTTCTGCGTCTCATCAAACGCAGGACGCATGCGCCCCCAGGCGTAGGGCCCAGCAGCCCACTATCTCCCAAGTTTCTCTGCTCCAACGCAGCAGACAACAGTGCGAGGACCGCGTCTCGTCTCAACAGAGACGCCAGACGCGCGTAACGCCTCAAGTCTCTCTGCTCCAACGCAGCAGACAACAACGCGAGAACCGCGTCTCGTCTCAACAGAGACGCCAGACGCGCGGAACGCAACAGCGTGACCACCGCGTTTCTGAGACCTGCGTTCAGACAGCGCAACACACGACTGCCCCCCGTCTTCGACGTTGTGAGGCCAGTCTATTTAATCCCCCTCCCACGGATTTGAGGGATTATTTGACAAGGAAAAGAAGTGCCAATCAGGCCACTTCTTCTTGCTGCTGTCAACAGCTCATCCAGATGCTCTCTGGAGGCCATTGCGAATCAGGCGTGCACCAGCCATCTTTGATTAGACAGCTGACCCTGATTCCTCCGTCAGCCAAAAGAAGACGCTCCCACCGAAGGAGAACCTTCCCTGATGTCGAATACCCGGAGCTTACTGCATATATGACAAGCAGAAGCAGGGGAAAACAACCAATGGTCAATTCAGAGGGTCAAACTCTGAGACAGAAGGGGTGTATCGACATACCCGTACCAGGACAGGGACCATCCCCCCAATTGACTATAATGCCTTATCCCGCGGCATTAGAATGGACGACTCTCACTCCGTAGTGATAGAGTCGCAAGATTCGAACTCTTCCGGTGAAAGGGGAGTTTTTTGCCTACATGGCAGATGCTCCTGAGGATAAGAAGACGCTCCTGAGGAGACAACTAAGCATCTAGTGCAGATGCAGAAGCACCAGATGCAAATACTCTCCTCTCAGCAGAGAACCATTGACGGTCTCAAGCACATGCTTGAGAAATTGCTCGAAGAGAGAGAGAGATCTCCTCCTAGAAGGCCAAGAGCAAGAAGGGGAAGGAGAGAAAGTCCACCCTCCGATCCTTCCGAAAGGACACGACGATCTACTCCAGATATGTCCCAGCCTTCAGCGCATGCAGGAAGCAACCCGGACTCGGAGAAGGCTCAAGATCAAAGAATGAGCCTACTGGAGCAACGACTCAACGCCCTTGCCAGTCGTAAAGATCTCCAAGAAGCTGGAGTGGTCCGGCCCTATCCGGCCGAGTGGGACTTAGTCCCGTACCCTCCTAAGTTCAAGGCTCCAACTCTCCAAGCATTTGACGGGAAGGGATCACCCAACCAGCATATCTACTACTTCAAATCCCAAACTGGGAATGTGGTAGATAACGACGCTATATTGGCGCGACTGTTCATTGGCACCCTAAAAGGGTTGGCCTTTGAATGGTTTATGAAGCTCCCGGAAGGTTCAATCAAGAACTGGGGCGACCTGGAGAAGCTGTTTCTAACACGCTTCTTCGAGGATGATTCGGAGGTTACAATGCCTACCCTTTTAGCTACCAAGCAGCGAAAGGGAGAGTCCGTTAAGTCTTTCGTAGAAAGATTTCGGAACACGGCACTCCGATGTCCGAGCGGCATGACCCAGGCCACCCTGGTGGAAACATGTCGCCACAATCTCCAAACCTCGCTCCTTGCTCAGATAGGAGTAGCTGAAAGCCGCACCTGGAAACAACTAGTCCAGCAAGGTGAACAGGCTGAAGAGATTGTCGCCCGCGTCAAAGCGGAAGAAGGCAGGCCCAGGCCAGAAAGGTCAACGAGGCGTGCGCCAGACACATCCCTCCAAACCAAACGGAAGGATAACTTGGCGACGGAAACCAAATCTCCCACCAAGCCGCAACCAGGCAGAGCAAGTGGCTCTTCAAGCCAGCCACGCCCCAACAAGCAGTATTCCTTCAAGGAGGAACACGTCGATTCGCTCTTCAAACTACTCAACAAGAGCAATCGACTGAAGCTCCCTGAAATCAGGCGCCCGGAAGAAGTCGGCAAGACCGACAATCCCAACTACTGCCTGTACCATAGGATGCTCGGGCACCCTACCAGGAGCTGCTACATCTTCAAGGACGTCCTTCAAGCCCTGATTGACGCGGAGGTATTAAAACTCCGACCAGAGCAGAAGAAGATGACGGCCAACATGACGTCGATGCTCCACTTTGGGACACGACCCCCGATGCCCGTGGGAGTGATATCTGTCCCGAAAGGAGAATTGAGAGTGGTCAATACAGACCCTCATCAGCAGCAGGAGAAAGGCTTGGTACCCGTCCTACACCTCAAGGGGAAATCATGTGGGTCCACCCTGACCTCGTCGACGAGCAACAATGGACGACTGTGACCAACAGGAAGTCCAAAGGCAAGGGGAAGGCATCATCTTGCCACGTGATCTGCGCTTCTTCCCGGGAAGCAGACGCTGATGTTCCTTCGCTGACCGACTCAGAAGAGGAAACAATAGTCCTGGCGGCAGAGCCCAACCAACCGACAGCAGGCACCCGTTCAGGGCAGGCGTACTTGAAGCAGTACGGCGAAAAGGCGGTGGTCCCCTCCTCGACCAGCTGTAGAGCCAGCTCAGCCCTCCACAAAACCACCCGTGGAAAAACAGAAAGAAACTCGGTTTTCTCGGGTTCTTTCAAGAAGTGCAGCGGAAGGATCTTCGACACCTTCGACACCTTACTGCTTCGATGTGCTGGCTCAGTTAGCCAACATCCCAGCACGCATTACCTTGTATGAGCTCCTGAGGTTATCAAAATCAACCAGAGAAGCTCTACAAGAAGCCCTGACAAACGCTGAGGCCTTTCTGACCCACGTACCGAGGGAGGAAGATGTAGAAGATTGCCTCCACACCTCCCCAAATGCTCCCTGCATCTCCTTCACAAAAGATGACATGCAGGTTAAAGGGAAGCATGACCGACCCCTATACTTTACAGGGTATATCGGGTCATCCGAGGTGAACCGCGTTCAAGTAGACCCTGGGTCCGCACTAAGCATCATACCTCGCCGGGTCATGCAATTTCTGGGCATTCCTACCCATCGTCTGAGCCCTACCCAGACGACTATTTATGGGTTTAATGCCAACAGCTCCCGCCCGATGGGGAAGATCAAGCTCAAATGCCGGATCGGGAGCCTCAAATCGGAAGTGACGTGTTATGTCATTGACGCTGACACTTCCTACAATCTGTTGCTGGGACGACCATGGATTCACCAAAATTCCATTGTTCCCTCCACTCTCCATCAGTCATGAAATACATTGACGAGAGCGGACAGGTTCGAACGTTGATTGCCGAAAGGCATCCGTTCAAAGGGGTCGAAAATTATTTCACGGATTCCCTCTTATATGAGGAGAATAATGGAACCCCGCAACCAGAGGAGCCAGACTCTGGTAATGAAGCTGACGTCGAGCCTGAGGAAGAAGAGTGCCTGTGGGAGCTAGAACCACTTGTAAAGAGCACTAATAAGCTCGATGTTGATACCACCGACGATGTAGGCGGTTGGTATATTAATGAAGATTTAGATTTCGCGTACTTTCCTGTGTGTGAGTCTGATTCAATACCGTCGGATACCAGTACCGGCGTAGACGAGGATGTATGGTCGGCAATGGATGCCTTGACATCATTGCAGGTACCAATAAAATCATCCTTCGGGACGTACCAGGATGATGGTGACGCACAAAAGTCTGTATTCCTGGTTCCAGCCAGACGAAAAGGCCAGAAACCAATCCTCTTTGGACGAATTTCGTCTGAACCAGCACCCTATGAAGAATCAGAAGGTGAAGAGGAGCCCCCGCAGTTCAATCACTATGAACCGAGAACGCTCAAGATGATGAAGCGTATGGGATACGATCTAGCCAATGACCCGGATTGAACTTCGGCAAAGGAAGGAGATCGTTGCTTCGATCTTTTGTGCCGAAAGGGAAAGCACCTGATTATTATCATCAGACCCGCAGGGGTTGGGCTATGTATCAACTCCAGTGCCATCAGCCTCTGATTCGGAGAGACTGTCAGGCCACGACCACTCATCAGGCACGTCATCGTGGGAATCGGATGTCAGTGTCGGCAACATCTTCAAAGAACTTTCAATAAATATGGTTTCAACAAGCCATCTGGAAGATGAAGATGAAGAAATGATCCAGTCAGATACAGACCCTTGGATCAAACATTTGAATGCTCTTTGGGATATCCGCTTTGAACAGCGTGAGCCACCCACAGAAGACAAGGTTGTTCAGATCAACCTAGGAGATGATGCTAATCCTAAGCCCATCTTCATAAGTGACGGCCTGTCACCATCAGAGAAGAAGGATCTAATATCTCTTATACAAGAGTATATAGACGTCTTCGCCTGGAATTATGAGGACATGCCTGGACTCGATCCTCAAGTGGCTATGCACCGCCTCAACATCAGTCCGGATGTAAAGCCCGTCAAGCAACAGCAGCGACGGTTTCGTCCAGAAGTAATGGAAGCAATCCAATTAGAAGTCAAAAAGCTCATTGACTCTGGCTTCATCAGGGAAGAACAACATCCCGACTGGGTAGCTAACATCGTCCCCGTTGCTAAGAAGAACGGAAAGATCCGGATCTGCATCGACTTCCGCGATCTAAACGAGGCCTGCCCCAAAGACGAATTCCCATTACCAATCACAGATGTTATGATTGACAATACCTGCGGATTCGAGCGAATGTCCTTTATGGACGGATTCTCGGGATACAATCAAATCAAGATGTACCCCGACGATGAAAAGCACACCTCCTTCAGGACACCTCTAGGAGTATACTGCTACACCGTCATGCCCTTCGGACTAAAGAATGCAGGGGCGACATACCAAAGGGCTATGAATGCCATTTTCCACCAGCAGATACGCAAAACGGTGGAGTGCTATGTCGATGACATCGCGGTGAAAAGCCGCACTAAAGGCGATCACATAGCGGACCTAAAAGCGGTCTTTGACATCATGCGGGCTCATCAATTGAAGATGAATCCCACCAAATCATTCCTGGGGGTAGCCAGCGGAAAATTCCTAGGGTTTGTTGTAACCTCTACCGGAATTCATTTGGATCCGGAGAAGGTTCGCGCCATTCAGGAAATGCAACCTCCAAGAAGCCTCAGGGAGCTCAGAGGATTGCAGGGACGACTGGCGTACATCCGCAGATTTATTTCAAATCTCTCCGGAAGATGCCAACCCTTCGCCAAGCTGATGAAGAAGGGCGTTTCGTTCATATGGGACGATGCTTGCCAACAAGCATTCGAGGAGATCAAACGATACCTCACCCAACCACCAGTCCTTGCAGCTCCGGTATCCGGAAAGCCCTTCCTGGTGTACGTCCGATCGATGGATCATTCTTTGGGAGCTCTACTAGCTCAGAATGATGACCAAGGACGAGAACGAGCAATCTACTACCTCAGTAGAACAATGATCGGGGCCGAACATCGGTACAACCCGATCGAGAAGGAGTGTTTGGCCTTGGTGTTCGCTATTCAGAAAATGCGACACTATCTGGTAGGCCAAACCATAAATGTCATATCAAAAGTCAACCCCCTGAGGTTGCTTATGACAAAGCCTTCATCATTGAATGGCCGGCTGGCGAAATGGGCTATATTGCTCTCTCAATATGAGATGCACTTCCTGCCACAGAAGGCCATTAAAGGACAAGCGGTGGCGGACTTCTTAGCCGAACACCCGGATCCGAGGGCAGCCAAACTTTATGAGGATCTCCCAGATGAGGTCGCCGAAGTATGCCTAACCCAGACATCGTTTGAAGGACAAGTATGGCAACTTTTCTTCGATGGTGCATCAAGGGCAAGCCCCAAGGGACACACAGTAGCGGGGGTAGGAGTAGTACTCGTCTCCCACAAAACTACGTGATCCCCCGAGCTATCTCGTTAACCGAGCCCTGTTCCAACAATGTGGCGGAATACAACGCCCTCCTGATTGGGATGCAATTCGCCGATGAGATTGGCGTTAAAAATCTCGAGGCGTACGGTGACTCCAAACTCATCGTCAGCCAAGTTCGCGGAGAGTATGAGGTCAGACATGAAGATCTAGTACCCTACTACGACGCGACAATCCACATGGCGGAGAAGTTTTCAAACTTCTACATCGACCATGTGCCGCGAAGCCAAAATGCGCATGCAGATGCCCTCGCATCTCTCGCAGCTTCCCTAGCTCTCCCAGCAGGAGCAATGGAGAAGGTATTCGTCTATAGCCACGACCTATACTGTCCAAAAATTCCCCCCGGAGACTACCCAGGGTCAACAGGAGATCGTCGCGGTAAAGAAACACTTGAAGTGTCAACCGCTCCAGAGCTTAAAGACTGGCGATTTCCCTATATTGATTATGTCTTATACGGCATCCTGCCTGAAGACACCAAAGAGGCGGCCGCCATTCGGAGGAAAGCCCCCAAATTTTACTATAATGCGATCACGCGAACACTGTACCGTCGATCGCATGACGGGATCCTGCTCCGGTGCCTCTCATCAAAAGAAGCCCGTGAAGTGTTGAAAGAAGCCCACGATGGTATTTGTGGAGCTCATCAACCTGGCCCGAAGCTGGCAAACCGACTCCAAAGATTGGGTTACTATTGGCCCAAGATGATTGTCGACGCCATCTCCCTCGCTAAGAGATGTCACGCCTGTCAAATACATGGCGATTTCATCCATCAAGCACCAGGGTATCTCCACTCTACACTACCTCTACTTGGCCGTTCGAAATGTGGGGGATGGACGTGGTTGGCCCCATCAGCCCACCATCGTCGAAAGGACATCGGTTCATTCTAGCAATAACTGATTACTTCTCCAAGTGGGCCGAAGCTGTTCCTCTAAAAGAGGTAAAATCGTCTAACGTGATCAAGTTCGTGAAACATCACGTTATCTATCGCTTCGGTGTGCCTCGGCGGATCGTCCATGACAATGGACCCCAGTTCATCAGCCAGGCTTTCCAGAGATTCTGTGCCAAGTTCAGAATCCAGAGTGTGTCTTCAACGGCATACTATCCTCCCGCCAACGGCCTCGCGCGAAGCTTTCAATAAGACTATTGGCAAGCTTCTTAAGAAATTCGTCTCGAAAAGTCAACGAGACTGGGACGATAAGCTGGGTGAATGCTTATGGGCATATCGCACGACCGTGCGAACCCCAACTAAAGCCACGCCATTTTCCTTGGTGTACGGATGTGAAGCTGTCCTCCCACTGGAAATCCAAATTCCATCTCTACGCGTCGCCCTGACCGCCGAGATGACAACAGAGGAGAAGCATCGACAGCGACTCCAAGAACTGGAGGCCTTAGACGACAAGCGTCTGCAGGCCCAGCAACAGATCGAGCTTTATCAAGCTCGCATTACCAGAGCCTTCAACAAGAAGTCAAGACGCGAACTTTCAAGAAAGGCGACCTTGTCTTAGCCGTCCGGAGACCCATGGTCATGACGCACAAGACGAAGGGAAAATTCCAACCCAAATGGGAAGGACCATTTGTAGTAGAGTCGGTCTACTCGAATGGATCGTATCGTCTCATAACCTCTAATAGCGATACACTCATGATGCCAATCAATGGCAAATTCCTGAAGAAATACTATCCCTAGATAGTGTTCTTCTATTGATCAAGTTAAAATTACACCTCTGATCAAAAACATCCGACGCCTTCGACGGCTAAGGATAGAGGAAAAGGTTGGCATCTAAGCCCAACATAAATCCTCGACAACTCATCATGCTGAGGGGAATAGCATGGCTAGCCCAACCCAAACGGTAGTTTGTAAGGCACATCAAATCCGTTGAGAGCTGAGGGTTTGCTAAAAATCCTGCCGATCAAGTTAATACCACACCTCTGATCAAAAAACATCCAACGCCTTCGACGGCTAAGGAGAGGAAAAGATTGGCATCTAAGCCAACATAAGTCCTCGACAACTCATCATGCTGAGGGGAATAGCATGGCTAGCCCAACTCAAACGGTAGTTGGTAAAGGCACCTCAAATCCGTTGACAGCTGAGGGTTTGCTAAAAATCCTAAGTGGCCCTGATTCCACTCTCTCCTCCAAAATCTCTTACCATTCTCATCCATAGAATGGTAGGACCACAAAATGCAAACATTACTACGTTAAACACTATACCTCTGGTAATGAATACTCCTTGTCGAGTACAAGCCCCGCTTGTTACCTCTACATAGAGCAGCAAACTTCAAAATTGCCAAGTTAACACTATACCTCTGGCATTTCAAATTTCACTTGTCAATTCTCATCATAGAATGACAGGTCCTCAAATTGCTCCTATCAAGAGCCAATTCTTGTCAAGTTAATATCACACCTCTGACAAACTACTGTTTAAGTTAACATTACACCTCTAAGCAGTATATCAGGTGCCCGTCAAGTTAATATTACACCTCTGACAGTCACCCTTTCTTCAGACTTCCATATCGAAGCTGAATGGACGATGCCAAGTTAACACTACACTTCTAGCATCCGAGTCATTGCTAAGTTCAACAATACACCTATGGCTATGACCTTTCCTCGACTTCCTTAAGCCGAGACGAACGATGCCAGTTAACACTACACTTCTAGCATCCGAGTCATTGCTAAGTTCAACAATACACCTATGGCTATGACCTTTCCTCGACTTCTTCAAGCCGAGACGACTATGCCAAGTTCAACATTACACCTCTAGCATTACCCTCACTGTTAGTTAAACATCACACCTATGACAGTGACACCCTCAGTTTTCCCTTATAAAACTGAGATGTCGATGAGTTAAGTTAATATCACACTCTAACTCATGTCCTTGTCAAGTTAACATTACACTTCTGACAAGACTATTTCCAACCCGTTAAGTTAATATCACACCTCTAACGGTAAGGACTTCCCTAGATTCCCCCGCGAGTCTAGTTTCATTTGATATTCTCCCCAACAGAATATCGAATTCATTTTGGAGGCATTGTTGGTTAACATTACACCAATAAACAATGTTTCCATCAACATCCCCAGCTGATCTGAAATCAAGTTAAGCACAATCCTTGATAAAGTTCATCTTTCCTGGGGTACGACTCCACCTGTCACTTTCTTCCACAAAGTGGCAGGTCCACCAAAAATCACCTCTGTCAAGTTAAGCTTACACCTCTGACAGTGTCATGAAAGTTCTTGAAACAAGATCTTTCCTCATATCTTTTGACTTATTAAGATTATGATTATAATTTTGATAAAGATCAAAAGACTTCCTTGCTCCTACATGTCCAACCAAAGGCAAAGAGTTCGAGACAAAGAAGTAAAAAGGAGGGTGTCACTTTTATTTATATCCAAATATGAAAAAGTGATACAAAAACGCTCTCTTATACAAATAAGATTGAGCGTTACAAAAAAAAAAAAAGAAAAAGAAGGGAGGAGAAGGCTAAAAATCTCGATCTGGTAGGGAACGGATGCGCTCCCTGAGACGATACATCTCATGCTGACGTGCCTTCTCAGCCTCCATCATCGCCTGGACCCGCAGCTCCTCTTCAGATAGGCAGGGTTTTTCAGCCAGCTGGGCTCGCAAAGTCTCCAATCTGGAGAGATGAACAGACTGGCTCTCTTCACAGCCCGTACCCTTGCAGCCTTCTGCTCCTCTAGCTTCTTCTGGAGGGCGACGAGCTTCTCTTCATTGACAGCTAGCATGGCTTTGGCCTTAGCAATGGCAGCCCGAGCGTTGGTAATAGCAAGCTCTGTGTTCTGCATGATAAGCTCAGTATCCCCTGAGTCTTCAATCAGCCTTTGGCATTCAGCCTGGGAACGCTCAAGGTTGCTGACCTCTTCAGCAATTTGTACTTCCACTTCCTGTCGCTCTTGCCTTGGGGCAGAAAGGAGGCTATCCAGGATGACTTGGGTTTCGTGGAGGGAGTCAGCTTCGTCTAAAGACTTCAGCTCTTTCAGGTCACTCTCCAACTGATCCACCACCCGCATACATGCCTGAGCAAGAGGAAGGCCCCCGACTAGCTCGATGTTCTCGGCCACATTCCCGAGAAATCTCCGGGCAAAGTCAAAAGAACGACACCCAGAAAGGATAAAGTCGATGCAACGATCGCATCGCTTCAAAGAACTGCCGCACCGTACTGCGCGTCAGGAAGTCCATGCTGTCATCACCCGGAACGCTCCCCGACCCCCTTTCTATCTCGGAAGAAGGGGTGTAGGCCGGCTCTTTTTGCGCAGAAGTCATGCTAACAACCGATACGGCAAGAGCGGAACCAGCCACTGGTGCTTCCGGAGGTGCTATCCCTGCGGGAACTTCCGCGACCAATGATGGAGTGGCAAGCACGATTTCCTCAGAAGCTTCACTTGAAACTTGAGCTGTGCAATCTCCTGGGAGTGGACCTGCCGTCGGACCCTCCACCCGAGCCTTCTTGACCTCAGTAGTGGCTTCCTCCTCTGGTAGAGTGAAAGGCTCCCAGTATCAGCAGCTGCCCCCTCTGAGGGCATCTCAGCAGCTGAGGTCTCAATTCCCTGTGGCCGAGTCAACTCTCCCACCATCTCCTCAATATGCGAGGAGGTTGTAGCCTCGGCATCTCCGGTTGGCCCTGCAATATAAAATGAAGAATGTCAAGACATCTTCTTCAACATGCAAAGAGAAAATTGGACAGGAGGGGGAAAGGGTACCTTTAACAGGGATAGCCGCCACTGACGGTGCAGACGATGGCTCGCCTCCATACATTTCCTCCTCTGAGACATGAAGAACTTGCTTTGATCAGGAGGAGCGGGTTCCCCGCTATAGTCGACGTCGTCCTCAAGAGGCTTTCCCCCGAGAACGAAGAGACGACAGCTCAGGAAGCTCCGTAATCGGAGCCTTGCCTCCAATCACCCCAGTAGTAGGACTAGGGTCGACGGCCCTGGAACTAGAGATGAAGACGCCTGGAGACCCCAACTGCTGTGCCTCATCTCTCCCTTCATGAGCAGAAGGAGGTTTGAGCTGAGCTGAGATTTCCGGAAGTTCAACATCTTCATCGCCCATTATGTCAATCTCTGGGGATTCGGCATCAGCAGCAATAACGGGTTGTTCGATGAACTCCCCTTCCTCACAGCCTCGCGGTGCGACTTAGAAGCACGAACTAAAGGGGGAAATCCTCCTCTTCCGGAGGTTCCTCAACTCTGACGACGTCTTCAGGAGGAGCCTCAACTCCGCAGAGATAGCTCCGGATTGGGAGACTTCAGCCGCCAAGTCCCTCCTAACCTTCTTCGGGGCAGGCTCAATAACAGAAGTGGGGCGGTGAGGACGCTTACTCACCACCTGCTTACATCTCTTCGTCCGCGGCTCCTCCCTCGTCGCTCGTAGCTCCGTCCTCGTTACTGTGGCTCCGCCCTCGCCGCTCGTGGCTCTGCCCTTGGCAGTTGTGGCTTTGTAGCTTGTGGCTCTCTTTTCGTCTTCCTCCCGACCTCCTTCCGGGCTTTCAGGTACTGTTCTACGAGTCTCGTTGGCTAGCGGAATCCTTCCTTGCCTCGAGACTTGCATTGATGCTCTCGATACTGAAAACGCGGAAGAAAGTCTGGTGTCTGGACGCTTGGGAGTACCAAGTACAATAGCTTAGACTCATCTGGCACTTGGGCGCTTCGAGAGGTAGACGGAAGGTTGTCCCTGTCCCTCCAGCCACACTATAATATCAGGGCCCGAGCACCCTCGAACAAGTTCCCTTCGAAGGCGAGCTGAGCATTAGGGTTCCCGATATAGAGCTGGTCATAGCCGAACTGTCGGGCGAAGCGATTCGGCATGTATGGCTCAATGGTGCATGACGTCCCTTGTCGAAAAAGCATGTACCCGGGCCAATATTAAGCAACCACCAGAAGGCTCCCTGGGATACCTCGAGAATCATCTGGGCCGGCGGAATCGACAAATAATCGCCGTAGGATGCATCATGGATCTGGGGGAGGCAACGATTGAGCTGATAGTTTGCCGGGGCTGAAAGACGCTTCCGGATGTAATATATGTAAGGATCCTGCCCCTCGAACCCTCCAATCGCTGTATGAAGGGGACGGAGTCCTCCTTCAACGCACCGCCGTCATCAAAGAGGGGCAGTGCATCACATACCAGGCCATAAGGTATGTGTAGGCAGCTCGACCCGAGGATTGGGATGCTTCACCATTGGATTCCCCTCTGAGTCCGTGAGCGGCTTTCCCTCGGAATCCACAGTTTTTTGGGGGCTCACAAAAGCTTTTAGCCAGCGCCCGCAGCCCGCTCTGAATACCAGCCACCACGGTCGGGAGAAGAGCTATAGGGTTGCCATGGGCCAGAAGCACCGCCGGGTACACCACGTCGGCAACTATAACTTCATGTGGCAGCGTGGGCACCACACAACGCTTTAGCCACAGCATCAGAAAACCTGCCAGCAGCGCCCGATCGGAGATAGGAGTCCGGGCTTGATGGTGGAAGCTTTCGAAAACCAAGTCGGGTCGAAACCATCTTCGTTCGATTCCGTGGTGTAGAACTTCTCAGAAGCCTGGTCAATCCGTTCTTCAATCTCCCTATCAGAGCTGGGAGCCAGTCGGGTGATCAAGTGGTCTTTGGTGTTCACATTGTTGAACAATATACTGGCCCAAGACAGGTACTTGACCCCCTGCGACCGCCATTTGGTGAGCTGACCGCAGATATGAAGTGCAATAGCACTTCCCAGTAGGTCTCGTATATCAGGGGAAACTCCTCCTTCACGTGAAGCTCCACAGCGGTAGGGACATATTCTTCATAGGCATGTCCCCTGTTACCAGTCCTGAGACCCTCGTGCAGCTCGTGTAGGGCAAGGCCCATCTCCCCGACTGGAGTAAAGAACGCCCAGTCAAAGGATTGTAACGCTCTAAGATCCAAAGAAGTTCTGAGAACTTTGAGGGATCCCCCACTGTACAGCCCTGACCGCTGGGTACAGTCCTATGCGCCTCAGCAAATCCCCGAGCTCGGTAAGGACAAAGCCAACCATTCTGCCCCACCAGTAATGTTCCGTGGAACGGATCCACCCACGCACGCACGAACGCCACCGGATAATCGCCCTCCGCTGCCATGAATGCGTTGAGGAGGTGGTGCCAATGTGCGGTATCTCTCCAGACGGGATCTCCCTCTTGCGCGACCCAGGGAAAATGCCGATAACAGACCCGTCGTGGCTGTCATGACGGTGCACTTGGTAGTGGGAGCCCAGATCGCCAAGAGTAACCTCAGGAGCATATCGAGCAAGGTCAAATTCCCATCTTCCGCGGGACGGACATATGCTGGAAATAGAACATAGGGTACATCCCTCTCCATGGCCGGGAGAAAGAACCTTCTGCCCCCTATTTGACGGAGCCAAGTGTAAGTCCCTTCGTACACGCGATGGCCGCCATCATGGATAAGATCCCCGAAGAAGAAGGCGGGCTTCTCCAGCTTGCTGCCATCATCCGTAGTGAATGCTGCATCGGTCATAGCACTCGAAGGGTCCTCTATCGACATTCGAGAGTTTCTTCTTCTCACGAGCCGAGACTGGTCAGCAGTCACAGGAACAGTCCTTTGTAGCACGAAGGTCAAGTTCCGGGCAGCACCACCAACATGCCCAAATGGCGTATCTTGGGGAGTGAAGTATCAGGTTGCGGCGCTGCAAAAAGATAAAAACACTTTAGTCAGATGCTTTACCAAGCAAGGAGAAATACTAGTGTTCCTAGTCTAAACGCAGAAGAGATACTGGACCCAGGAATTATCAAATCCGCGTCCAGAACCTGCGAATCTGCGTCCAAACGCAGAAGAGATACTGGACGCAGGAATTATCAATCCGCGTCCAGACCTGCGAATCTGCGTCCAAACACAGAAGAGACGCTGGACGCAGGAATTATCAAAGCCGCGTCCAGACCTGCAAATCTGCGTCAGGAAGCACAGAGCGCAAGGATTGAAGCCACGTTCTGTAACCAATACTTATGAAATTCCAAGTACGTGGACTCAGACGCCGGATTCATCAGAATCGGCAGCTGATGGCACAGAACGCAAGGATCAAATCCGCGTTCTGCAAACCAAGACTTGTGGAATTTCAAAGCACTTGGACTCAGACGCCTAGATTCCATCAAATCGGCGCCTGATGATACAGAACACGAAGATCAATCTGCGTTCTGCAAACTGCGTCCAAGACCTTCACAATTAGAAATATTCTAAGTGAAGGACTCGAAGTGCGTCCCGGTTATCATCCCCAAGACTGCGTCTGGGAATCAAACACCGTTTTTTAATATGTTAAAGTTCTTAGGGTTCATGCCTAGAGGGCATACTACCTTGAGACCTTGGAGGACGACGCCCTGCGCAGAAGAAGAACTGCCCCTCCGGGCCTCAGTAGTGGTCGCCTTTGAGGAAGAAGCGGTCGGCTTGGTCTTTGGTGCCATGGCGAACTTGGTCTGAGATTGGACAGAAGAACAGAAAGGG